>BMAO01007502.1:0-163526 GCA_019973975.1 Trichonephila clavata | reverse complement strand
GAACACCTTTAAAACTCAATTTTCGGTCAAAATATCGATTTTTCGTTTTTGATCAAATATTAAAATTCAATCTTTTATCTTTCTAAATCTGTAAATTTTTGTTTCTAGCTTAATTAGAAGCCAAGTTACAGCTTTTTTAATATTACTTGATCATGAATTTCTCTGACCGGAAATGCCTTTCTGCTAACCGGAAGTGGCCCAAATTGTTTGTTTACGTTTCTCTTTCATGGTATATGACATGAAATATGAAAATTAATATACAAATATTTTGTCAGAAATTAAAATAGAATATTTGAGAATAAATATAAATGTATTTGGAAATACATTTTTCCTTTTTTATGTAGGAAATCTGGCATCAAATTTGTTGTTTAGTGACTTTGTTTACATATATGTTTGATTTTCATACTGAAAGAATCGACAGCGTAGAAAGTTAAAAAATAATTCTATTCTGTTTATTTTTGCTTGAAAATGGTTAAAAGTATTGCTAGAAAGCGTAAGAGACAATTTTTTGGAAATAAATACACAAAAATTTCCGAAAATAACAGCAATTCAACACCTGTTCCTGAATGCACTGCTAGTTCTTCAAAATTGGGAAATGAGAGTATGTCAACTGCAGAAGAAATGCCTGGTCCTCTGTTTGGTAACAGAATCATTGATCTTGAGCTTATTGTGGATGCATTTTCTCAACTTTGCTGCCCAAAATGTTTTGCTGAAAAAGTAGAGCTTTTTGAGGATTCCATGTATGGATTATGCTCTCATTTTACACTAAAATGTAAATGCTGTGACTTTTTCTTTGCATTTGCTTCATCAAAAAAAGTTGTAAATGCACCAGTCATAAATACCAGGCTAGTATATGGTATGCGGCAGATAGGCAAGGGTTTTGCTGGTGCATTTAAATTATGCTCAACATTAAATTTGCCTCGACTGACAAAAACTGCTTTCAAAAATCAGGAAGCAAAGCTTTTAAAAGTGGTTCAGGAAGTAGCTGAGGAATCCATGAAAAAAGCTGCTACTGAAATTGTGGATATAAAAAAAATTTTTCATCTGATTTTGTAAAATGTGGCATATCTGTGGATGGCACATGGCAGCGTAGAGGCTATACGTCTATGAATGGTTGTGTTGCTGCAATATCAGTTGATACTGGTAAGGTGTTAGACGTAGAAGTTATGTCGTCCTACTGTCCTACATGTAAGAGACTTCAGACTATGCCAAGAAACTCTGAATATGAGTCGTCAAAAGCCGACCACATATGTCAGTGTAACTTCACGGGATCTTCGTCAAAAATGGAAATTGTGGGGGCTTCACGAATATTTCTTCGTTCAGAAAAAAACCGCAGACTTCAATACACGCAATATTTGGAGATGGTGACTCAAAAGCTTTCATGAGTGTGAAAGACACTTATGGAATGAACAGTGTGACAAAGTTTGAGTGCATTGGCCATGTACAAAAGAGAGTGGGCTCGCGTCTAAGAAAGCTAAAAACAAAAACTAAAGGACTGTCTGGTAAAGGCAAATTAACTGATAATTTTATCGACCGACTTCAAAATTACTACGGAATTGCTGTACGCAGTAATGTCGGTAACTTAAATGCCATGCAGCAAAATGTAATTGCTGCGTTATATCACTGTGCATCAAGTGATAAGAAACCGATGCATGGTCAGTGCCCAATAGGGAAAGACAGCTGGTGTTATTTTCAGCGGGGGTGGCAAATGGAACAAAATGTACCACAAAATATGCTGGTTTATCAAATGATGTTTTAAATAAAATTAAACCAGTATATTTAGAACTATGCGACAAACAGATATTAAGTAAGTGCTTACATGGACGCACGCAAAATGCAAATGAGTGTTTTAACGGAATAGTCTGGCAAAAAGTTCCGAAAGAAGTATTTGTTTCGCTCAAAACAATTAAATTTGGGTCGTATGATGCTGTTATACATTTCAATGAGGGATTAAATGGGTGCCTCAAAGTTTTTAATAAGATGAATATATGAATATGAAATTGGTGTTTACCTTACGGGATATAAACATTTAGATAAATGCAGAATCCGTGAATCGATTCATAACGCAGACCCCAAAACAAAGAAACATAGGAAAATTTTAAGAGCCCTTAAAAAGAAAAAAATATTGTTTTAGAAGTTAAAGATGGAGAGAATTATAAATCTGGTGCATTTTAAAAGAAAGTAAGTTTTTTCTTGTAATCAGATTAGTTTAATGTTATTTTTGTCGTTTTCTCAAAATGAGTTTTTTTACATTTTTTCTTACCGCAAAACACAATATCTCAAAAAGTTATGCTTGGATGAAATAAAAATTTTATATATATGTTTTTTAAATACTAATACAGGGAATAGACCTCTCTTAAGATTTTATGTTGAGTAGAAATTTTTTTATACAGCAATAAAGTGAAAATTACAATAGCTTTTAAAGAAAATTTCAACGTTAAGAAGCTCGAAACACAATAGCTTCTCACGTAATGGTTATATTACCAAAATAAGTGTCTATTCCCTAGATAAGGTTGTATGCTATATTATTCAATTTACAAAATGTCAATATATTTATTTTATTTTCAGTTATCATGTTTTGCGTAAAGTCTTATTTTTGCTTATTTTTTCATAAAATACCCCTTTCACAGAAAAAATGTGCACTAATAAGACTTTACTTGGGTGTTTTTCTGATTTTAAAGACCCATAAGGTCATAAAATATGCATTAACAGGCAAAATTCAGGTTAATTCAAAAAATTTCTTCGAAGGTGTTCTGTTACTTAAACCTTCTTGAAATGCGAAGTTAACTAATGAATGTAATCATTTCAAAAAGAGCGCGGTCTTCCGGCATCCTCCGCTTTTACAATATGGCCTTCGAGTCAAAACAATTGTCCTCCCCTGTTACAGAAGCATTTTCTGAAAAAGGAAAATGTTTTGAAAATATGTCATTCTTTCTTTCTATTATGCCAAAAATTGCATTTAAATAGTTTTTTATTGTAATAATATCTTTAAAGCAATTCTATATGTATATTTTAATTCAAGTGACACTAGAGGTATCAAACAAATTATTCATTTACACGCCTTTGAAAAATCACGTTTCCGAATACAGTCAAGTAGATATCTTAAAACCTTCAGAAACTAGTTAGTTCAAATTGGAAAAGAAAAGATCCAATAAGGGCAATTACTTTCGATTGACAAGAAATTAAATAAACCATGTGCATGTAACAAGTAATACATTTTCACTCGAAGAAATAAACTAGTTAACCGAAAATAAATAAATAAATAAACGTCCTTGAGGGACGTCAGGAGGCCATTGCTTTCACGTTACCCGTCTTAAGCGTTTCACGTGAGGTCGTTTCGAATTCTTAACCTCATTTCGAAATTTTACAGAGCTGATAACCAAACATTTGGGGGTATATTAATGAAATAGCTTCGGGGTCCATTGGAGGCCTTTAGGAATTTCATCAGGTTAACGCCAGGATGGACCATCCAAGGTTTATTGATACCATTTCGCGTCATCAACTTAGCTTCTGGATCTTTTCGAAGGTTGACATAGGCCTTAGGGCCTTTGGGCCCCAACATTAAATAATGGATATATCATACCTATAACATAAAAACGTGACAAGTTTGCCATGGGCAAAGTTGTTTAGAATGGGTGTGGGATACTCTGATAAAAGAGAAATCACTGGAATAGAAATTCTTGCTTTCAGCAATTAAAAGGATTTTGAACTTTGTACTTTAAGCTGCTTCGAAATTAAATTAAACTCCGAATTATTGAATTATTACATGTTCAATTAAAATTAAATATTAAATTTTTAATGTTTAAATAACTGCTTTCATCTTTAAGATATAAATATATATGAAATAAATTATCTTGGCAGTGGATTGAATTTACAAAGCATAAGAGTTATTTATTGTATGAGCTATTATAACTACGAACAATTATACCTAAAAGAAAAAATGTATGTGGAATAAATATAACAATTTATGAAAGTAATATTTGATACATTAAGATAAAAGTGTTTGTTTGAATTTATGAAAGATAAATAACGAGAAATGCGGTAAGAAAACGGCATTAAATATAAAATAAATTGAATAAAAAAACTGATGAAATGGAATAATATATCTAAGATTCAGAGCATCAAACAATGAATTCATTTAATTCAATTCTCATTCTGTAAATAGATTAAAAATAATTACTTCGTTTAGCCCTCACTTTATTCAAAGGGAAGATTAACAGGGCTCATTATCATTTCTATTAACCTTTTAATTTTTTTCAAATATTGCAAACAGATATTATAATTTTTAAATGTAAAAATGCTATATATTAACAAAGAAGTACCAATTAAAACTCTAAAATTATTAAATAAAGCAATAAAATAACTCTTTATTAATTCTGTATATATCTACTATTTAATTGAAAGCTTCTCTTGTAAACTAGTATGGAAATTACATTCAGAACTTTTCTTAAGTATCTTGAATTTTCTGCATGAGAGAAAATGATGATCTTGTTTAGATTTACTACTCCATAATTTTCATAAAATTAAATTGAGAAATAATGAATAGTTACTGAATAACTACTTTTATAACTGAAAAGAAATATTTAAATTCTGTGCCTCAGGTAGTACATTAAAATCACCTTATATATAAAACTTAGCTTTACAGGGAATTAAATAAATTTTATTTCAAATATTCGCTTCTAAGATACTATTATTAGTATATTATCCTACTTTCCTTTTATATCTGACATGAAAACGCTTTAGAAATTATTGAAAGCTTTGAAATTTTTTTCTATTTTCATTTTACGATATGAATAAAGAATTTAAAAAATCTTTATACCCTGAAACGTCATTAAATACTAATAATGTGAAAAAGGGAATAAGAAATGTGAATATATTTTGTGGATATCAAATAGTTTAATTCAGAAACTACTATATATGTATTACTACTATTAATTTAGAAAGTATTTTAATTATGAATAATTCTTATTCTTGGATAATACCGTTAATAATACATTTTAGATCATACCACCATTAAATGGTGGACATTTATTTTAAATTGGAGCAGAAGATAATAAAAATACACTATAAACAATGCTTATATGGTTTGTAACTTAAAGGAATTTAAACAAATTTCGATTAATGTAGGCAATACATTGCTGAAAATATTTTAAAAGGTCAATATTAAATTCCAGTATTAGCAGGATAAATAACAGTTGAACTTATGTAAATGTTTAATAAAGTCCGAATGGAGAATTGTTTTGACATTTTTAAGAGACGTTTAACATTTCAACATCGAAAAAGAAATAAAATAACTCAACATTTCATATAAAATTTAATAATTCTTGTGTTTTACAAATGAAAAGTTTTTTTGCTGAATTGCTTTATCCGTAAATGTTGAAAATTTCCTGTGTTTGCAGAATTTTTCCTTTTCTAATTCAAACTAAATGCTTTTAGAAAATAATTTTTGCACATTTTTGGAACAATATAAAGTGGCAATGGTAGCCAGTGGCGTAACGTACACCCCTGCATAGCGGGAGGCCCAGGACTCTAAAGGGTCCAAAGCCTGACTGACGCCAAGTACGTACCCTTTGTAAAGTCCATCTGGGTGCCCAAAACCTGACTTTGCAGGGAGGGGGGATAATGTTCTCGCTTACGCCACTGGAGGTAACCTAATGGCTATGGTCATGAACTCGTAACCGACATTGTCGAGTCGTATGTTGGAGCCCTGATTCCACTGAAAACCCACCATGTAGAGTAGCTGAGGCACGATAAACCTGTGGTGCCTCAAAGTCATTGGTAGGAGTCATTGGTAGGGAGTGGATGTTTGGAGAGAGAGGTGCCACATCAGTTGTCATTCTCGTAACTTGACCATGTATGAAAATTACGAGGTTTATCATCAATAGACCTCACTTTACTTTAGAGCACGAATTAGCAACACTGGAAAAATATAATTAAAATATGAAAGCTTTTTTCAATATTAAATGAAAATAATCATGAAATTCATGTTGTTAATTTTCAATAACGTTATAAACCGACTAAAATTCTTGAAATTCACCAAAAAATAAAGTTTAATTTGTAATTAGAACTCATTTTGTTATTTTACTTTTTTTAAGTGATAGAGCATAGTCACCTGACGTTATACCTTTTTCAATATTTATTTAAAAAATACGATTTTTTTAAACTTCAACCGTATGACATGAAGATAAAGTTTGTCGAAATTTAAAGCATATATTTGTAAGAAATTTTTTCAAAAAAATTCTATGCATAAAGTTTGAATTATCTATGAAAGAAAACCATACATTTCACAATAAAATACTTTAATAAAAATTTACTTGTCCTATACATAAAATAACTATAGTACAATAACAGTATGTACATATTTACACAATTTATATGTAAAATGTTTCAGGCACACTGGATTTTTTTAAATCTCTACAACAATTATAAGCATGACATTTCATTAAAAAATGTCTGAAATACCTTTCAGTTAACACACAGTCAGTAAAACACACAATAATACGAGTACATTCAAGATAACAATGAGAGTGAGAAGTATAAAAAATTCTGCTACACGTCAAATTCCATTTAATTTAGAATGTAGCCTACATAAAAAAAACACCATCTTTTTTATTCGTCAGTGTGCTTTTGCTGCACTGTCTGAAAATTTATTTTCAAAGGCATTTTTTACAGTATATAGAATATTTTCGCTTAGGTTTTTAAAATATTTTGTCCATTTGCTATGATAAAGTTTTAAAACAACATTTCTTAGAATTTTAGTTTACAGAGAGGACTATAATAAGACCATTACATGTGAAGAAATATCATGTAATTACTTTCCAAAATAGACTGAAATTACTTTAAAAAGATTACAGTCTTGTAACATTTAATTTTTCATATAACTATTAGTGTTTTTTAAAAAAATTAATAGAGATTATGTAAGGTTTTATAGTTTTTTTATTTAAAATTACATAAATTGGATTTTTTCTTGAGATATTATTGAAATAGTCCGAACAAAAACTATCATGTCAAAGTTATTTTAATACCACATTATTTATTATATAAGTGTACATAGCTCACACACATTATACATAACTTACTACACAGCCTTTATTTTCAGTTCAATTTTTGTTTATTAAAATCCTTTATTTTTTAACATAAAGTATATTTATATTGTACGTGATATTTCAATACGTAAATAATTTAAATATAGATACTAGATATTAACAGTTAATACGTTTTTATCTGAAAAACTATAAACATTAAAGTGACATCAATTTAATTCAGAATCAAACAGTTGGCTAAGCCAATACGTTTTTAAAAAATCTCAAAAAATTCCACAACTTATCGTTTTAGACTGAAAAATCGAAACAAAAAATGCTCAAAATTTGGATGCTTGTTAAAAATTTTCAATCCTTGAATTTGCTTTATTTATTTAGAAGCATAAAGTAATAATTTAATATTTCATTATTGGCTTAACTGATTGCAGGTGTGTATGTGTTGAGTTTTCTTTTTCCTTTTCATCATATATGGTCAAACCTATATAAAATAGGCAATCATAAAGAATTTTATTAATTTAAAAGTAAAGCTTGGTAATAAATATAAATTAGTCCTACAAACTTATTTAAATCTTTTCATATTTCTAATATCTTAAAATATTAAAACATGTCATTAAAACATAACATGTAAATAGCCTTTTTAAAGCATCCATAAAAGCTGCGGAACTCTTTGAGACAAAAGAATAATGCTGCATTTAATATTCTAATTCAATTTATCTCTTTGGTACAAATAAATATATTGTTTGGTTTAAATTAATGACCTACAAACATCTCGTCAATTCCGCTTCATAATTACTAATTTGTTGCCGTAACGACTATCTTTCTAGCTTTCTGATTGTTTATGTAATGCTTTTGTTATTTATCTCTTCAAATTCTTAATTTAATTATCACAGATAAGCAGGTCATAAATTCTACGAAGAAAGTTTTTTTAATTCTCACACATTACCTATTATTATCAGCTCCAATAAGTTCTTATTAAAAAAACTCACAAAATATTCAATAAAATTCATTAGTTCCACTTCATTCAATTTGTGTCATAAGTATCGAAGTGAGAGAATTATAATTTTCTTTCCTTTTTAATATATCTCGAACATTAATAGGAAAAAATATTTTTAAAAATTAATTTTTGAGATATTTTGAAAGAATTTTTTTTTTAAAAAAAAGGGGTTTTAGACACATAATGATGAAATTGCAAAAAGAATTCAATTAATTTATCAGGTCAAGAGGTTAATGATTACTGAATAATATTATAACCTAATCCTTTTATCTATAAGTGACATGCAGCGAAAGTACACATTAATTTTAAACAGAAATCAATGAGTAGCAGAGAATAGAATAAAAAAAACGAAACAAGAAAAGTTTTGAAACAAATCCCACTGGAAAAATGAAAGAAACCCGTATCTTAACTCATTTGTGATTAAAAAAACAAATCAAATATTATTGTAGAAATAAACATATCTCTTCCGTCTGTGAATACTTTATTTCGTTCTTCCGGATGGCAACAACTAGTCTAAATTCCTAGCCTAGTTGATAACAAAAGAAATGGTTTTTCCCCACAATCATGAAACCATCGACAAAGAATTGGCGATACAGGATGCACGCAAATCATTTCCATTCGTTGTAGAAAACAAGAAGTGGTATTCCTTGTGATGTATCTGAAAGAAAATAAAGGTCCTTAATAACAGGATAACAAATAAAAATCATACATAACAAAACCTGAATTCTGACAATATTATTCGAAAATGTGAATTTTTCAACTTAGTTTTCGTTAAGTAGGAAAAATTTAATTATTATTATCACAAAATGTATATGCCGTTTTCAAATTCGAAAGTAAGCTTTTAGAAAAATTTAAAACTAAAACTTCATAGTTTTTAAAGTTTTCAAATGTTGGACATTTTTCGTAGGAAAAAAAATGGCAGAAGATTACATTTTGATTTCTAGTATTCAAATTCTGATTGAGTTCTCTTTTTATTGGTTGAAAGGTTTTTGCAAGCAAGAAATTAAAGCTTTTAACACTACTTTTTCAAAAGCTTATGATAATATCTCTAATAAATGACTTCAAAACACAAGAGAAATGCACACGTGCATTTCAGGGTGCTTCGTAAAAAAGGGGATGTGCTTTATACGTCGAATGTACCTTAAAATTAAAAAAGCATCTTGAAAGTATGGGTGCGAGTTACACGCCGAATTTTATGGTAATTCTATTTTTCATCACTTTACATATACTTTTAATAATGTAAATTAAAATATTAGACCAAATATTTATCGATTGTTAATTTTAATATAAATTTTCATTTAACTTCTTTTTATTTAAAATCTTTCTTCGTATATGTCCCCTGCCAAATGCTGAATTACTATGACAGAGATTTGCTTTCGTTATAGTCAGTAAATCGAATACCCGTTTATATACAGGGAAATGCTTAACAACACATTATAATATTTGTGTTCTTATTTCTCTCTCTCTCTCTCTAGTTCAGTTGTATATATTTCCAAGATGAAATTAATGGGTAGCAGTAATAAAC
This sequence comes from Trichonephila clavata, assembly GCA_019973975.1. Taxonomy (NCBI): domain Eukaryota; kingdom Metazoa; phylum Arthropoda; class Arachnida; order Araneae; family Nephilidae; genus Trichonephila; species Trichonephila clavata. The sequence continues at coordinate 153,967 of BMAO01007502.1, read as the reverse complement.
ATTAATACCATTGTTTTGATCATTGTTGAATTTCTGATAGAATGAGAGAGCTCAAATAGTCATGTGATAGAGTTTTTAAGCTTACAGTTTGAAATAATTAACACTCATTATTAATTTGTCTCAGTGTTCGTTAAAATTTTTAATTAAGAGTTTAATTGTATATTTTTTTAAATTTTGTAATTCAGAATGTTAAAATTAACTTTTCATCTAAAATAACAAATAAATAAAGTCTTAAAGTATTGGAGAATCTACTTGAAAAATTATGACAAATTTCATGAATTACATTTTCACAGACACAGAAAATCATATTTACTTAAATTATATTAAACTTTTACTATCAATTATGAAATATATTAAACTTTTACTATCAATTATGAAATATATTAAACTTTTACTATCAATTATGAAATAAGTATCATGATCGTTTAATATATTTGTTTAACAGCTAACAATGTATAAGATAACTCTTTATTCGATTTTCATTCTTAAAAATAGCAAAAGATATTCTAAAAATCTATACATTTAAAAGATCTTCCCCGTTTTGTTAGATATGATGCAAATTAAAAATTGCTTTCAATTACAAATTCAAATTTAAATTAAATCCGTACACCTCTGGTCAAAGATATTGTTTTGAATAAAAGTAAGAAAAACAATAGTTGGATGGAAAACATTAACTGATTTTTTTCAAAATTTTTACAAAATAGAACTTATTGCTATAATATTCAAATAGCAGTTAACTCTGATTTAGAAAGTAAATTAAAATTACAAGTCACAAAAACGGAACAGAATGATGAGTCGTTAAATAATTGGTCACCTTAGTCAAAACAATCAGCGAGAATTCATTTTGAAAAGAAGTTACAGTTACACTCTTCCACGACATCTCTCTAACCGGAAACATGAGATCGTTAAAAACAAATGACTAAGGAAAGTTGTTGGCAAAGCCTGATAAATGATTATATATCGTTCTTAAACTAGCAAAAAAAGGTTAACAATGATTTATGCAAAATAAAAAAAAATGTCACATGAATGCTCGCACACTCATTGAGTATTCAGAAAGAATAAACTTTTTGACTCTATTTCCTATACACACAGCAAAAAAAAATAATTCAGTTTAATTACGAATGGTAGTTTTGTGTTAAAACTCGGAAAGTTTAATTCCTTTCTCATATATTCTCTAAAAAGTTTTCGATCATAAAAAGTAATAAATCAATTTTCCTTAAATAGTTTGAATATCATAAAATATCATAAAATTTTATGTAATCAACACACATTAAAATATTAATTATTTTTTATAAAGTAATGAGCTACTATACAAGCAATTATTCATGTATTTTTTCTGCATTAAATATGTTTCAAAACATATTTTTTAAGATTAAATAGTAATTTAAAAAAAAGAACTAAATCAATAAATTTTTTAAAAAATTATTTTTGATGCAATACATTTAAGATACAATTAATGTGCCTTCGAATACCATATTTTAAATAATGTTAAAAATAAGATAAAAAATAAACAATCCTAGTTAAAGCAAGAGCAGTAAATTTTAATAATTAATGTTAAATAAACTTTAAATAAAAAATAAACCTACATTCGCTTTATATTAAACTTGATATTTTATGAGCATGAATAATACTGAACTTATCAGTAATTTATCCCAAAAAATTTAAAATATATTCCGCAATATCAATTATTTCAGTTATTTGAACATCAAAATAAAGCATACTAACAGTCTGTCAACAAAATCTTTAGCAAATTATTATTATCATAATCAAAAATTGAAAAGTTAAAAATAAAATACATTAAATTATTTCTGTTTACATGAAAAATTAAGAACAAAAGTATTCGTAATTAAAAATGTTTCGTAAAATTTGCTAGGATAAGTTCAAAAATAATGCGGGAACTATCAAAAAAGTAGTCAATATCAATTTGAAACGTTATTTTAAAACGGAACAGACAATGACTATATTAATATAAATCTAAATTAAAGTCTCTTATTTTATCAACGAAAATTTTTAAAACTTTGCAATTTTATTAATAATTTAACTGTGTATCATTTTTAAGAATCATACTTTAAGCAAAATTATAGTAGTTTGAAAATTAAATTTACTCATGTATGTGCAGTAAATATGCATAATTTGCTTCTTTTATAAATCATATAATTAAATTCTATTTTTCTGAGATTAGTTACAAAACTGATGATATTTTTCTCTTTAATCACGAATTCCTCACATACATTTGAAAAGTTTACAAATTTTTTTCCCCCGTCAGGTTCTATTATTAAGCAATGCTTTAATGTAAATGTTAAAATATAGAGTACCAAAGAGAGTTGACGAAAAATATTTAAATATATAACAATTTCTTGTGTATTAAAAGTGTTGCTGAAAAAAGCTAAATATCTTCCTGAAGCCAATTTTTTAAATACTTAAAAACTTATTATTATTTGAAGCTGATTTATTACAATAAGTAATAAGTTTGATATTACTTAATTCATAGATGGCTTATTTTTAGTAGTGAAGAAATTGTAGAACAGAGAGTGTAAACACTCCCACCCCCCAAAAAAGTGGATAAACGTTGCATTTACAAAGGCATATTAAAAAAGGCAAAATATTTGAGTAGAATAATACGCAAGAATATGGTTTTTACAGCTATGTTAAGGATCTTCGGTATCATGCACTACATAATACCAACGCTTCTTAAACTGTTGGTCGCACCCCCGAAAGGAGGGGGAGGGTGATAACCTTACGTGAGGGCATATCGGAAAGTCGAAAATAAAGTATTTAAAATAATGATCAATTTACTGAAAGGAAGTCAAAACAATATAGATTCTGACATATAAAAAATAAATACACATTCACATTGATATGATATACTAATAAATATATCAGTACTGTATAAAGTATTTGATAATTAATTTATCAATACTAAAGTAAAAATCAGTTTAGTAATTACTAGTGACTCCCCCATGGGCTTGTTACAAAATTTAATACTTATCTTAATAACTTTTACGGTTTATAATTAAAGTCGAATGTAGCTTTAGCTTCAAAGTACATTATTATTTCATTTAATACATTGTTATTGTAAAGGGGGGAGGGCGATGAAAATTATGACTGAAAACTGGGTCGCGAATATTGAAAGATTGAGAAGCACTGATTTATGCGGTTTCAGTGTCAGATTAATAAAATATGTGTGACAGGATATCTCTATTTTTTATTTCACTGGATCCCACCAAATTCGATTAGGAGTATTTCTCTGTCAAAATGACCTTTTATTTCCTTAAATTAGAATCAAATCATTAATTCAATTGAAAATATTGACTCAACACCAGCTCTGGTAAAAATGATTTAAGCTGTATATTTAGCTCAATATAAAATTTTACTCCAATGAAGGTTTTTTTAAAAATATGTAAATATTTTTGCTTAAATTATAGAAGACAGAGGAGACTGGAAATATATATAATTATATTACAGCATGTAATTTTTTATTTGGAATATATTTTCGTAAATTATAAAAATATGTTTTATAATTATAAAATATATCTCTTTTATATAAAATATAAAAAATATATAAGAAAAACCTTTCATTCAATTCCTAACATGTTCGACAGTTAAACTATTTAAAGCAAAACACAAAGATTTCATTCAATCACATTCATAAAATTGTTCACATATGATTGTTTTCTCTACAATTACTTGTTCAATACCTTTTATTTCGACATTAATTAGCTGAATGATTGATTATAATTTTTAAGATCATATTTGTGAAGCTACGCTAGGGTTGTTAGAGAAGGACATTATTAATTTGAAACGCGGTCAAATGATGACACCTAAGGTAGTACCCACCCCTCAAAACATACCTCCCTTTTTCCCTGTGAAGATTTCGAGCCTCCATATACAAGGTGAGTACAAACGATGAACCCGACTGACCACCTGACCGGAACATCTGATCATGCACTTAAGCGCCCAAGTACGTACGAATATTGCCTTGCCCTCATGGCTTCCCCTGAATTTTTTTTTTTTTTTTTTTAATTTTTTAAGGATTTGTTTTTTAAACATATAATAAAAATTCACATATTTTATAAGAATGTGTTACGATTTGATGATTTGCTAACCATAAAATGTTTGTTTCAACACTCGGAGAAGAATTAGTTTTTTCTTCTTCTTATTTTTCTGCGTAGCTAAAAACGAGATGATTTGTGTCTTAATTTTGTGACGAAATTTTTCTTAAGTTCTGTATTATAACATAATGCCAACCAATTTCTAAAAACTAAATTTGTTCATTAGCGCGGCATTTAAAAAAGTTAAAATACATGGTCATTTTTTGTTTTTGAAATAAGTTTTATGAGGTAGTACAACAATTCATGGCTAACGCGTATAAAAAAAAATATTTGTTTTAAAAAATGTTAGTCATTCTTATAGATGATGACTCAAAATAAAACAGTCAAAACTTTGACTTTTTATTTAAATTTAATAAAACGAGAAAAAAATTGCATAAATTGTATAATTAAACTTAATTTTTATGAGCCAATTTTGAGAGTTTTTGTTTTAAGGGAATTTTTTTTAATTTTAATGTTCATCTCAATTATTGTAAAAATAATCGCATTTAAAGAGTTAAATACTTGTAAATTGTTTAATTAATTTGGAAAACATTTAAATATTACATAAAATTAAAATTCTTTTAGGTATTTGCCCATTTTATGTTACATTTTCTGCGCATATCTAATGGTAATAACTGCAGAAATATATTTAAATAACTTAATTTCTATATTTACATAATAGACTGTTAAGTGTTTTAAATGCATTCATATTATTCATTGCGTTCCAAAAAATACACCTTTGATGTTAAATTAAATAAAAAGGTTTTAAATTTATCTTCCCAGGATTTTTTAGCAATGTAGTCCAAAGCTGAAATGAATTTTATATGTAACTAGCTGGTACACCCGTTCTTAGCACGGGTAAATTGAAAAATTAAACAATACAGATTGAAGGATAAAAAAAAAAGCTTTTTGCATATCTCAGCTGAACAAAATACCATATTTGTTAAATTTTAAGTCTAAAGGTCTAATAGCTGCTAAAAAGGATTTTTTTAAAAATTTATAGCGCCCCATAACTCTCTTGTGGGTTGATATTTGAAAACACCTTCCTAAGCTGATTTCTGCTCAGCGAAAGTAACACATGGTTACAAATTTTGTGTAATGAACACTTAAAATAGTCTAAATAATTTGTATCTGGATGTGTAATACGTTAATATTACTTTCTGTTGTGTATTTATTTTATGTTAAAACATAATATTCGCAAGCAACATCGTTCCTTACACTATAATGGCGATTCAATGGAAAGATAGCAAAATGTTGGTGATAGAGCCAAGTTGGCATCCTTTTTGGCGACCACGGTGGCTACTTGGCGATTGATTGAACGATGCAGAAGTTGCTTTTCTGTGGTGCCACCTGGTGGGGAGCGGGAACAAAGTTGATAGCACAAAAACCTTCTCCACAAAAGAATACATATACAGGCTAATTTTCATAGTGATCGGTGGAACGGTACTGAAGTGAAGCGATTTCATATATACAAACATCCATTTATATATATAAAGATATTGCATAAAAATATGTTTACAAGTCTTTTTTTATGCCTAAAAATATACAATGAAATAAGAATACTTTTTCTTGGCCCTTTAAATAAATCGCAATAGCTTAAATGATGAAAATAAGCCCTTGAAATTTAATTCCATTGTTGACATTATTAGAAACATTTAAATCAAATAAGATTGTTGATAATCTCTTGATTTCAAGATTTCTAATTTAAATTCACTTTGGGAAATTCAGAGGCAAGAAGAAAGTTATTTGTTTTTAATGCATATTATATTTACAGCCAATTACAGAAATATCAGGAAACCTTTCAAAATCTTCTGATTGTAAAAACCCTTTGTGCTGAGAGAAAATACAAAACTACCGAAGATAATTTTTATGTGTGTAAAAATTAATATTTACTAACGTTTTTTAGCATTAATTATGGCAAGAATTCTTTGTAGCATGTTTTTCCCTATCTTACAACAGATTCATCTTTAATTATTTTGTTCCATTTTTGCCTAAGGGCATTTTTAATGCCTTCTTTGTCATTTGACCTTGTGTTTGAGATTACTAAAAAAGTATTCTATAAGGTTGAGATTCAGAGATCGCTTCAGGCCTGCACCACTGTTTCTAAATCACTTCATAGTTGCAGTAAATTTATAACATATTGTTTGATTCTATTGAAATTTAATCCCAGCGATGTTTACATCTGTAAAAACCAGAAAAGTTGATGGCTGGAAGGCCGTTTCAAGTATATTTATATAATTGTGTTGGAGTTTATAATTTCCTCACAGATGACCATTTTACCAAAACCATCGGCGGTCTTTTATCTCCAGATCATAATACTACCTCCACCGCTTAACACAGTAGGTATTATGCATCTCAGAAAAAATTGTTTGCCTATCTATCACCTTACATAAGTGATACCAAAAGCACCAAAAATATCAAAATAGCATTAAGAAACATTGTAAAAGTTTTTAAAAATATTTTTGTGCATATTGACTTTCTGATGCTGTTTTCTTGATAAATTTACATTTATAAACAAATATCTGAAAATTAGATTCGTCAGACCACAAAATATTTGACCGATTCTTTTCTGTGAAGTGTTGTTGTGGGAGATTCCATGTAATCAGTAAATTTATATATTTTTTAAAGAATAATAGCTTCTTCCTTGTTTTACACCTTTTGAGTTCAGTTTTGTCAAGTTGCTTTTTACCGGATCTAGGAGTGATTTGTTTGTTTTCTTGTCATCACCGATAAATCAAAAACCAGTTGAGGGAAGTTTGTTTGTGATTTATAAAAGTAGCCGATTTCAAAAATCGGTCTTCTTTGAATGTAGTAATCCTTTTTCTTCACATTCTTTTTTCTAGTTAAAAGTGAACCGGAAATTTCAAGATGTTTGACAGAATATTAAATAGCATATCTAGAACACTTAACAGCTTTTGCAACCTCAGTTGGTTCAGCTTTGTTCGATTAAAAGCTGTATTTTTAAACATTTATCTCCATAAAGTTCATGTTTCGAAAGTAAAAACGATACATCTTATGATTTCGGTCAAATTAATAAAACTAGAATATATATATGTACACTAAAAAGCAGCGAGAACAGACTAACTCATTCCAAGAAAATGTGTATTTCGCCTTAGTATTTTAATCATATTCAATTGCATGATAAATGCAATGCTGTTTGTTTACATGTTGACGTCACATTAACTCAACATTATTGTTGTAATAAAACAGCTAAGTGTTTTCGAATAACATTTGCACTGCTAACTTAACTAGACTTCTTAATACTTTTGCCAATGTCTGTATATATAAATAACTATTTGATGGGATTAAACTCCCTTTTGTGATATGATAGGCTAATGTAGAAATATTAAGAAAACTAAAAAGTTGAGTAAGAAGTGAAATTTCAAAATAAATTAATGAAAAATTAACGCCAAAGAAAGATTTTTAAAAAATATCTTATTATAGAAATATAGAAATAATGCTTAAAAAACTATGTATACATATATCCTAGTATACAAAAAGGTGAAGCATAGTTTATATATATATATATATATATATATATCACTTATAGCTATATATATAGCTTTTTTATAACTAAAACTAACTCTTCTTCTACTAAACTAAACTAAACTCAGTGGCGCAACAGTCCATTGGAGGTCCAAGGCCTACTGTGCCCATCTCAGTTTTCGTGACATTGGGTACTAAGGTGCAGGAGCAGATATTCCGGTTAGATGGTATGTCTGAGGCAAAAACCCTAGTGTTTAGTTCCAAGCTTTATTTATAAGCTTGGTAGTCATTTATAGACCCCCTGAAGGGATGAAAGGTTGAGATGACTTTGCATAGCCCGTGGTTTAAACACCGGACCTATAACGTGGAAGCACTGTACGCTATCACTAATCAGCCACTGCTTCTTCTACTAGTTTTAATAAAAGAAGAAACACATAATATTCATAACACATTGAATGGGTAATTAGAACCTTAATAATCTGGCGGCTAAAGTCTGTTCAGAGAGGTCATGTTCAGAGGAGAAGTTTTCAATTTAAATTCATCTCAGATAATGAAAGAAATATCGTATTCGACGATAATCGCACAAAATGAAAATAATTACGAAAGGGTAAACGTAAGCTTTTAATTATTACGAAAAAAATAACCGAGACATCTTTATCCCTTATATTAATTGATCCTTATGTTTTTAATGTTGTAAATTACAGCTATTAAGGTTTATTTGTTTTATTTCAAGAAACGAAGGTTGAAGTAATATGCGTGATTAAATTCGTTCGTTTGAAAGGTTACAAAGTGCGGTATATCCACGATGAAATGATGGCTGTTTATGGAAATGGTAGCCTATCATATAACACTGTTGTTACATTAAAGAATTTTCAAACTGGCCACACGTACATCTCGGATGATCTAAGAGGAAGAAAACTATCACTTATGGACCATGCTGGCTGCCGCAGTGAAGAAAGTGGAGGACTTTATCGTTTTAGACTGAAGAGAAACTATGCAAATGATCATGAATGAGATTGATCTTAAAAAATAATGTGGTGTGAAAAATTATTCACTACGAACTGCACGTATCAAACGTGTTCGCGCGTTGAGTACCGCGAACTCTTTTTCCGGAGCAATCGCGGTATACCCTATCTAGGGAGATATTAAAGATTTTGAAGAACCCAGAAGATGATTATTTGGTTAATCTGGTAAATATGGAGGATCTTGGACCTATATTAATAGGATCAAGGTATCAAATTGATGAGCAAGGAATGGAAGATCAGTAACTTTCCTTCTATGAAGAAGACCAAAGAAAAAATCATACTATCTTTTTTTTTTTGTAACTGCATGGTGTCATCTTAACTGACTATCTGAAAAAAGGCCAAATCGTTATTAGTGTCTAGTATTTCACAATGCTGAAAAATTACGTGAGGATGAGCATGAAACGGCGTTGTATGTTGACCAAAGGCGTTTTTCTTCTTGTCATCAATGCACCTTTTCGCTCATCTTGAGGTGCGGTGGAAGAATCAAAATGATGAGTTTTTGACATTGTGCAACATCCACTTTACTTTCCCAATCTCACCCGAAATGACTTTTCTTATTCCCAAAACTCAAAAAAAAAAAAACCTTGTGGGGTTGTAGATTTGACAACATAAATGGCATCATTGAAGAGGTGAAACAAAGTCTTTCGAAGAAATTTGCTCTGTCCTACACCAATGCCCTTCAAGAAATTACGAGAAAAAAATGCATAATTCTGGATGATGATTATTTAGAGAAGACTTAAGAGAATTACAAATAAAAATTAAGTTTCTATCTCAATTATTTTTTATAATTAAAAATTTACAATTCCCCCTCGTATATTGTATCAGTTCTGAAAATAATGAAGTGAGTCTTGATGGATATTAAGAGGAAGCTCCATTCCCTTCATCTGACCATGATTCAAAATGTCGATATCTGTAGCTAAGTATCGATTGCATTGATATTGCGATACATTATTGTGAAATAAGTCAAACTGAAAGAGCATTTTATTTCAATAATTTCACACACACACATGCACACTCTTTCTCTGCATATAAGTCTCAAATATATTAGTTTTTTTAAATTTGGACAAGATAAGAATTATAAAGTACTTATAACTGTTTATTATTTTATATCGAGAATTATAAGAAACGTAATTCCGTTGGTTTCTAAGTAAAATAGTTAAATTAATCAAATTTGTATATTTTGAAGCTTTACTTATAAACTATCTTGCTAGTTACGCGAATCTTAATTTTGTTTATTACTTCTACGTAATTAATGAGTAATAAACAGCAATTGATGATTTAATACAGCGTACGAAGTGAGAAGGGTGAAAACAAACGAAGTGATCTAATGATGTTCAAAACTTTAACTCACAGAAAAAAGGAATTGATAAATAAATAAAAAACATCTGCAGAAGTTGACACATTTTAACTGAAATACCTAACAGTTTTCCAAAATATCGTGTGAAATAATAATTATTTAAAAAACAATAAATTAAAATTTTTTAGCAGATATGCAAGGATTTTTAACACGCATTCTAAAGTCTAATTCCTCAGATGCAACAAATAGCTTCGGTTTTTTCACGTAACGTTTCATTCACAAAAAAGACTATAAATATCTTCTTTTGTTTTTCTTTTTTTAAGATGGAATGGGAAAATTTTTTTTTGTAAATAATAATCAAAGAAATGTGGCTGAAATAAATGAATCTATTGTCTTTTGTTTGGGTCACTTGATCATGACACAGATCTATAGGCATTGTTTCTCAAGATTAAAGGATATTGGCCACTGAGTTATTCGTCCTTGTCAAGGATCTTACTGTTTGCAGACGAAAATATTTTCGCCTTTTACTCGTAAATGAGTGTCGATCATAAAGAGAAAAATAGAAATTCTCTTACAGGTTAACTCACAAGCTTAGAAAACATACAGTTTTTATTTTAATACTGTGTGTGTGAATATTGAAAGTATTAATAAAAATATTTCTTTTATAATTTCTCTTTTCAGTTGCTATGTGTATCTAATTACATTACGAAAATGTGTGTGTTACTAATCAGTACGCTATATATTTATCACTGAAGAATGTTATTGATGATTTAAAAAGCAAATACTTCCAAAAAAACTTTTTTTAATGTTTTTTCTGTTAAATTTCATTTTTATTTCAGTACAATTAGCTATAAGTATTTTCGAATTTACACAGATTATTTATTTATCATACGCTAAATTTTTTTAAAAGAATATAGTTGTTTAAAATTTGTGAAATAGAAGCAAAAGAACTAGAGCTTGTGAATGGCGTAAGACTTTAACATTAATTAGGAAATTTATTGGATTAAGATCTGTATTAATGGAACATATTTTTTTTTTCTTTTAAGTAGAACATAATTAGTCATCGATGCCATTCAACAAATTTACCATATTTTTATCCAAATTTTATTTTTTTCTATTTGTATTCTTATTTATCAAAGCATAGTAATAAAAGAATTAAGTGATATTGCTTTTTCGCGTCTATCTGTTAAATATTTTAAAATAAAAATTTAAGAAAATTTTTTAAGTACATTAATCATTTAATTGTAAAACTAACAAGTCCCTTTTCCCACAGACTAGCAACTTTTTAACTTTTATCATAGAAATTACCCTTCTGTTCTTTCGCCTGCGTATTTCTTAGAATGTACCCTCATCCCCTCCGCAACAAAGGTTTCTGTACACGATTGAGAAAATGAATGCTTCATTCGACTTACTTCTCATCAGCACAAAGCATACACTTTTTTCTTAGACACATTTTACAAACATTAATATACATTGATTAAATATATTTGTTGATAAAATCCTCAATTTACTTTTAATTAAATTTTACTCAAAGCATGTTTACAAAATCATCATTAAGATTCTAAAATTTCAGTATTGTAATGTAATAAATGTCCTTTAAACAATTAAGCAAAATATAATGTGTGCAGAATTTAAATGGACAAATTTCAAAAATTAACCTTGGTTTACTATTTAAAAAAATCTATTGCAAAGAAACTCTCAACACTAAAAAGTTTTACGTGCAAGAACAGAAAAAAAAATATGTAGAAAAACACCAACGAAATATTAATAAAAATTTTAATTCTACCAACATTTTCCTTCAAGAGGAAATCCCATTGTAATCGCTTTAAGGAAATATGAAGAAATAAATAAGCATGAATAATTCATGTAAAAAAAGGATAAACAAAGATGTTATATATTTCATATTTGTTTCAAAATAATTGAAGCATTATTTTACATACTAAATTCTAAATTTGAAACACAGATAAATGTTTATACGCTTAACAAACTTGCAAATTATTCTTAAGCAATTCATAGTTTATGATTCCATAGTTATCATTTTATTTTAAATAATATATTCCCTGATTAATCTTATATATTACTTCTGACTATGATGTTCTTAGAAAAAAATTTTATTGTAAAAATAATAGTTTTTACAATTGATTTAATATTTTCAGCCTAAAATTGTTACAAACATGATTTTTTTAAAGAAAAAGATAGTAAAATAATATAGTTCTCTTGCTATATTCACCACACTTTTAAATTTTTGATTTTTTAGTACTATAAGTAATTTATATTTGATAGAATTTAGGAAAAATGAAGCATTTAATTACAACTACAAAAAATAGTTAACCTGATATCACTCTTCTGTTTCAAATTTTAGCTCAGAAAAAACATTTTTACGTGGATTTTGCGTTTCAAAGTCGAAAGAAATTTTATCCAACATTTGTGGGATAATTCATTTAATCTTAAAAAAAGCAGGAAAAAAATTAAGTTTTTCTTAACTCTATATTTTTTATAAACCCTCACTGTTTATTTCTCATAATTTCTATAATATTTTTATTTAAGACGTCAAAAACTGTGCTTTGAGTTTTATAAATAAATAACTATACAAACAAGTTAAAGAAGACATAGAAATTATTAAGACTTTCTTTGCGGATTAGTAAAACTATTAGAAATAAAAAACAGATCAATGTAATATATATTTTCGTGAGAATAATTAGATGTCCATTTTATACCTTTCTTTTTCAAATTTACGTATAAAAGCCAAAATTATGAAATAGAGACAAACAACATAAATTATACAATACAGTAGCTCAATATTCAAGTCTTGCTACACTATTGATTATAAAATTTGATAGTCTTAGAAATATGCCAGTACTTCAGCTTTTAGATCCAATGGAAAGCAATAAACTGCACTCGCTATTAATTGCTGGTAAAATAACTTAAATTATAACAAGGTGATTGACAGTAAAATAGTTAATGACTCAAATTTCCAAAGTAAATTTAATTCATGGAATTATTTTATTTAAATTCATCTAACAGGCATTTAAAAATCTTAATCATGCGTTTTGAATCTGTTTAAAATGCTTAATATTCCCAACATCAATTATTTATTCATTTACAACTCTTTTTTTTTATTTAATGCTTGGTATTTGTGTGAAAATCCCGTTCCTGAGTTGAAAGTAGAAACAGGAATTGAACGAACTTTCTGCTATTTTCTTTCTTTCTATTTATAACCTACATTTATTACTGTGTACATATATATGAAAAGATTACATATCTCCTACTCCCGTTTATATATGCAAAGAGAGATTTAAAAATTGTAATGTGATTCAGTAACTGAAAAAAAGGATAAATATTTTGTTTATTTCCATATTTGGAAGACGGCCTTTGAAGATAACTTGATTTAGGTGGGTGGGATGGGAAGAAAGACTTTCCGAAACTGATTCTTCCTAAGATTCTCGTTTGAAGCATGCTACTTACTAATACTAGTATCCCCCCTCCCCCGCTAGAACTTATGAACAAACAACTCAGGTAGAAAATTACGGTATAAAAAAGGATTTAAATGAAATATTTTATTCGAAAGCAATTTCAAGCCTTAGTTACATTGGCAAGAAAAATTATGCAATTTATTAAAAATATAAGTAACATATTTTTTAAAAACATTTGTTCTTTTACCATGTTTTTATTAACTTGCTTTCTTGTTTGTCTGTCCGGGTGGAATTTTGTAACTGATTTTAAACTAACTTCCCGGTGAGCTAGAGATTTGAAATTTGGACCGTAACTCAGAAATGGAAATTTGAAAAAAGAAGAAAAATATATACCTTTTAGTCCGTTATAAAAACATGGTACATTAAAATTTTTTTTAAATTCAAATACTTATTCAGTTTATAATATCGTGTGGATTGTTTATAATTAATTATACACTTTTACGAAAAATAGCTTTTATCATAGCTGTCACACATTTTCGTATTGTTCTATAAATAAATTACATTTAAAAATGTGGCATTTTTCAAACAAAAGTTTCATTCTCAAAACTCTTTTCTTAGATGGTATTATTGTTATACAATATTATAATATTATGCTTTTTATCCACTTATTCTGTCTTCATATTATACTCATAAATCAATGAAACATGTGCTTTTATTCGGAACATTTTGGAATGAAAATATGAGGCCTTAAAGATGTGAGTTTTCATACATCAGATATGAAAATATGTTTTAATTTTCGATAAAAAACAACAACAACTAAGAAATCGCTTGATCTTTAGTGATATAAAACTTTAACAATCCTCAAAAAACTTACGAACTTAACAAAATGAGAAGAATTTATCTTATATACATCTAAAATAGTTAGGATGATTAGTTCCAGTTTGATCAAATTTATATTTAAAGAACATTAAATTGTAAAGTGAAATAAAAATAAAGAATAAAATAAACGAATTTCATAAAAAAAAGAGTTTTTAAAAAAGGTTACTATTAATATAAAAAGCATTTAAAAATTTCATTTTATTATTAAGAGACATAAAAATTATAAAATTTTCAATGGAAGAAAAAAAATTATGGATATAATCAAAAAGCATGAATATGGTTACGACGCATATATATTTCATACATATTCAGCTCTTCCTCACATTTTTAAAAGTAAACTATTTCTCAGGGGTGTAAATTTAAAATTAAAATGAATTTTTTTATTATAAATTACTTTTGGAGATGTAGTAAAATTTGAATTAAATTTTAATGATTACTGTTTCACATATACACTGGTTAAGTTGACTATGTTGGTTCATTTATCGTTCATTGATATATGCCACCTGATCTTAATAGGTTAAAATATTTTATATTAATACTCATTTTCGTAATATATTCTTATACTCAGTTATCCTGAAATGTTGTAGATATGCTTTAATCCAGATATTCTCAAAACTTCTTGATTAATGTCTCTATTGATTTACTTCAGTCTAATGTTATTGATAAAATAAATATCAAAGAAGTCACAAAAGCTCTCAAATTAATTTATGAAGTTACATGGTGTAAATATCTCGTATCTCTCAACAAAATATATATTTCCTCAAAACGTTCTTTTCTCAATATATTTGCCTTCAAAAGCACAGTTTAAAATGCTTGTAAGTGGTAAAACTAAGAAAAAAATATTGACAATGCATCCTTCTTTAATTTTTATTAAAATATTAAAAAAAAACACAAAGATATTCCTTTTATCATTAATAAAAAAGCATACAGTCATAATAATCTCACCTTCAGAAAAATAAGTTTCGGAAAATACATGCAATAGTGAATAAATACATGGAAAGATATAATGCTAAAACACTTTCAGGCAATAGATTGACTAGTCATTAATAAAAATATAGAAATTTAGAAAAATTCAACAATATTAAAAAGTTACTTAAACTATCAACTTGTCCCAATAAATGATTAATTTTGAACAATTGTCAAATATCAAAAATATATTGAAAATATTGTAGATAACCAAGAAAAAAAAGGAAACATTGAGACAAAATCAGCATACTTATGGCTGGTTCAAATATATTTGCTATAATCTCATAAGAGCCTTTCCTCACAACCATTTTTACAAAACTTGTGATCTTTGAATTACGTAGAAAATATCAGCTAAAACAATGAATTATATCTGCAGAATCAATACAAGTGAAGAGAAGTAAGACATTAAAAGAGAGTACAAACCTCAATTAAAAATGAGGTACATTCCCACAAGAAATAAATTACTTGTAAATGTAATTTCAGTTAAATGCTGAAAACTTAGGACGATATTTCGTGGAAAGAAGCATAAAATTGTTCTCGATTCAAATAACTTGTAAAAAATGGCCTAGAGAATTACTTTAAAAGATTTCAGAAAGATGTAATTTCAATATGAGACTTAAATAATGAATAAGCGGTCTCTAAGTATATATATATAGTATAATAAAATGAAATAAAATAATAAGACAAAATTATAGAATCCACAAAGCTAAAAGACAGAAACCAGATTCTAACTAGAAAATAAATGGTGGAAATGAATATTGTACTAGATTTGAATAAAAATATGCATAACAGGAAACAGAGGTAGAACTTTTAAAATGGAAGAAACCAAAAGAGTCTATGGAAACCTATTATGATTTCTTCCATTTTAAAAGTTCTACCTCTGTTTCCTGTTATGCATATTTTTATTCAAATCTAGTACAATAATCATTTTCCCCATTTATTTTCTAATTATGTTTCTTAGAATCTGGTTTCTATCTTTTAGCTTTGTGGATTCTATAAAATTTTGTCTTATTATTTTATTTCATTTATTACACTATATATGATATTTCAGCGACCCAGTAATGAGAACTATGGAATTCAAAGTCTTTATTGAAGGTACGCGGGGTTTCTTTTATAGGGCACTGGTACAATTTGTTAAAATGCTTTTAAACAGGGAAAAACGGGGACGTCGATATTTAAATAGGGAAAGTAAGAAGAGACAGCAAACAGGCAAATTTCCCAACAGGTTATGGGGAACCCTACTGGTTTTGTGCTTCAAGACAGAGGTGGTATTAAGTCTACCGGGAATGTTTAGTGTTTTGTGGGAAAATACTGCATTCATTTTGCATCATGTAAGTTTTAGGTTGAAGGTTACGAATATAAACATCTATTTTTATATTACATATGTATACATATACAATCGAACCTCCATATTACGAACCTCTATATTGTGAATTTTTCTATTTAGCAAACTTTTTCCTGGAACCAAGAACATTTTACGATTTTCTTCGTAAAATAACCTCCCAATAGCGAAGTGCATTTTCTATATAACGAACTTTTTTCGGGATTTAGTGACTTCGTTGAATAAAGGTCCAACTGTGTATACATATAAATGTATATTGCATTATTCGATTATATTCTGTATATGTTATTTATCTTATGGCACTCACTTATACGTCACAAATATATATAAAATTAATAAAATATTTGTACTTTAATATATATATATAATGATTTGAAGTGAATTTTTATAGGTACTGCATATTTATATATATATAAGTGTACAAGCAATTAGAATAACGGGTAAAATAATATAATTTTACAGCTTATAAGTGTTGAATTTCAAAACAACATAAGGCCCACTACTCTACAAATTTCTACACCAATGTGAGGACTTGGAGCCCCGAGAGGTTCAAAGTGCTCTATACAGCTCTCTTTTCAGCTGATCCACATTGGCATCAAAACTTGAACCCATTATTCGACAACTCCAGCTACATATTCACGACCATGACTACTTGACTGACACAGCCGGTACAGCCGAAACTGTTATAGTATGAGCATCAAAGGCATCATCATGTGTTTAGTAATTATATTAAATATATCCAGATTATATATTATTGAACACCTGATTCTTAACAAAAATTAAATTAATGAACATTATAGGTTCAAAGGTTTATTATTATTTTTATATTAACTTCATAAAATTAATTACACCCCCATTGCTCTTTTTTATAATGTATAAGTTTTTTTTTCCATTTTAAATGTATTTAAACGATTTGATGCAAAATATTTTAATAAAAGGTTGGCAAGGAAGTGTACAGAGTTATTTGTTGAACGAGGTTCCATTCTCTCCTTTGTATTCCCTTAGGAGAAATATAAAAGGAAGTATTATATTGTCATACAACACAGAACTATCAATTAAATCGAAGATAGATTCTGGGAAAATATTAAGGTGATAGGAATTAGTTACGTCGTAGGCCACGTAAAAGGACGGAGGCAAATTTCAAATTAAATGCAAGGTATGATTGCTTAATTGAATACCACAGCAAACTAAGTATACTCACAAACAGCATATGCCCTATTTGCGAAAAAGACATTATAAATAAACAGCACTTTGCTCGAAGGCCCAGACCTTGATCTTAAGTTTTCACTTAGAGGTGATGTTGTTTGTCTACTAGATAGCAGCGCGATTCAATACTGTCTTTTCACTAAATTTAAGCGTTTTCTATTCTTGCAGTTTCAATTGTGTAATTTTTACATGTTTTTGGCATTTGATCGTGTCATGTTTTTACTTGGTTTTTAGTTTTGATGCAGTATTGTTCTTTAGCAGGAGGCCTGATATAGTAAATGATGATTTCTGATTTTACCATATAATACGCACGCAACCACATTTTAACAAAAAACAAAAATAAATAAATATAATATTTTTATATTTATATTTTTTGTTTATTATTTCTTTATATTTAAGCTTTATTTCTAAAGAAATCATCAAACCTGTGAAATTAAAATAGATTCCAATGAAACATTTCTTTTGTATTAAGTATATTTATTTTACTTGAATATAGGTGTAAAATAAGTCATAAAAGATGCAATGAAAATACCTTCATAATACTTATATATAATAGTTTTATAAATATATATCCATATATTTATAGATTTCGTTTAAATGCGTAAATAAAAAAAATCAAATCTAAAAATATTCTTCATAGGCAAAACAATTGTGAATAAAAGAACTATATTAAAAATACAAGGAAATGCATTTGATGCAGCATGCTGTATTATGCAGAACAGAGTGTTAGGAAATAATGTTTTTGAAACTTATATATAAGGGCGTAGATATATCTTAGTTATTACTATATTTACTTTTTGAAATTAAAAAGGAAAGGTTTTTTTAAATAAGTTGTATGCAGTTCAATATATTATTCATTACATAATTCAATAAGAATTCTTGAAATGATCGTTAAAATAAATACCATGACACAAATTTTACTTTAAATTATCAAACACCAATCATAAATTTGGTGACGCAAGCAATATAAAAATATCTTACTTATTTTATCACTATAGTTGTTATTCAAAATGTGGGTATTTTTTGCCCAATTCTAAGTAATTCTGAAGAATTTTAATTACTTGTCAACTGAATGGGACAAACAAAAATTAGGTCGCTTCATTAAAGTGTATCCCGATGTGTTTTAACCTTCATTAAAACAATTTCTTTCGACATTCTTTCAGTATTTATTTCATTTTTTGTTGTATAATTATCTTATATATGGAGCTCAGTTATTAATACACAAGTCATTTTTCTAATAGTTATATTCATATATTAATGTGATGCAAAAACTAACTTTAGGTTTTTAAGTGTATCTTCGTTTAGTAATAGTAAGACTTACAGATGTCATACTTTGCTCGAAAATTGCCTTTTTAAACTGAAAAAAATGTTGCTTCCAGTTTATATTCTGCTAAAAGTTGTAACAAAACATTTTAAAAACATTTATTATTTTTTTTTGCGAATTAAAAATAAGAAGTATAGTATAAAATCATAGTAGCTACTTGTATCCTTATTAATAAGCAAATTTGAAAAAAAATCTATTCATTTTAAATTAAACTGAATTTGATTTGCGAAGCAGATACTAAAGTTTTCATTTTCACAATATATTTTTTGTTTCACAAGTTTGATAAGTTAAATTGTATCAAAATAGATTAAAAAAGAGCAAGACTTGTGTGAGACTTTTTAAAAAATAGCTTAATTCTGGTATTAAAATGTTAATACGAAAAGTTGAAGCTTTTATTAAATATCTTCCTATTTACCTTACCAACTACAAACAATAACTATACACACAAAACTTTTTTTAGTATATATTAAAAAAAACGCTGTGAACTTGTTGTTGTTAATTGTGAAAATTATAATAATTTTACATTATTGAGAATAAATAATAAATTCATTAGTAGTTATTATTAAATGTATTTTAATAATGAAATAAATAGTTCCTATTATTTTAACAGGAAATTTAAATATAAAATAGAATTTAAAATCAAATTTGTTTAGTAACGAAAAGAAATAGTATTAAAGTATGATAGCAGTTTGCAGATATTTAAAACTGAAACGGCAACAATGAAAATTACTTTAACGAAATGGTTTTCATTGTACGATTATAGCCCTAGCATTTTGCTTCAGAGTGGAACACTAATAAAAATCATTCAAATCAATTAATCAATTCATAATATGATTGACATACTAAATGCAAAGGCTTTGCTAATTATTTACATCTTTTATAAAGTTTAAGGCAATAACTCGAAAAAAACTGAATGAATTGTACACCTATTCCTATGCATAAATAATAAACTTATATAAAATTACATCGACGCAAATAGTAATATGCAGAAATTTCTGAATACAATGTGTTTACATTAAATATATTTCTAGTTTTTTTTATATATATTGAAGATAATTCGAAATTGTTAAAAGGGAAAAAAAGAGAATGGCTATTTATTTACACAGGTATAAGAAATAAAGTTTGAAAAAGGTATTAAAACGCATCTCTAATTTTGCATAACTCTCAATAAAATATTTATTTTAATAAAATCAAAAACAATATATTAAATTTGTAAATGAATCGCATTAATTCTTCTTAATCTGATAATAAATATGATCTATTTCCGATTAATGGTAATTATAGTGCCATTCTTATTGAGTAATAGGCTAAATTCAAGTGACGTCATAATCACATGATTACGATAAACACGTTTTTCCAGCCAATCAGTTCACAAATTCATTTGACTTCATTATCTCATGATAAATGTAATCATGTTCCAGCCAATCAGGTTATGTGCTTCATTGCTGCCAACGTTTACTTCTTAGGAAAACTTTTTGTTAAAAAGTATATATTTGTCAGCAATAATAAGGTACATAAGTAATCAAAATGCACTCAGTTTAAAAATACAGGTATAATGTATGTATTTTTTTTTTTTTAAATTTTGAAAAGCTTTTTGACGAATTTTAGCATTTGAACATCAAATTTGAAATTTTATCAAAATTTTGCAAGTAGAATAACAAGTACAAGTCTAATTCCAGTTTGTTTTTAATTCAGTGGAGAACATGTGATTGTATTCATCATGTGACCGTCATGAAATTAACCCATTTTGCTTATTTTATATACTTTGAATTGATGACTTCTTATGTACATAAGCTTTTTTGTAGACTTTTATTATAAAAACAACAATTTAGATTATTTATTAGCATCGCACTTTCCAGAAACAATGATGAAACACGCAATTTTGAACCACAATTAAGTGACGAAGTCGACAGAAGTGTCGGCACAACATTCTGCGAACTTCTACACCGTGTTAAAGTGAGGTTTTTGATTATCATCTAGTTTAACATATATTACCTTCCCTACTCAGCAGGGCTCTTCAGTGGCACTAGGTCTCAAGCCAACAACTCGTTAGAAGCAATGACGGCCATGACCGATTTTTACAGGTTGAAGCGAATAGTTAAAGGAAAAAACGAAGTAATGGTTACTAGTGACATCAAAAACATTTGACCCAAAATGCCAAGGTGACATCCATATTATATAATTTGAACCTATTTTCAATAATTACAGTGGTTCCTGATTCCATAAAAATTAAGGTAATTTATAAATCGATATTTTAAAAATGATTACTTTTAATTAATTTCATTTCAATTAGATAAGAATTTTAATTGTTATAATAGATTTCAAAAAATTAAGCTCATTACTGTTTAAAAAGGTATGAACAGTATATTTTTTATTCTATTTCTCTTGGGAATGTTTTTCATTATGATCCTAAGCTTCCAAAACATCAAAGTGCCTTTAATTCATTTTAATTATTCACCTGACGGGAGTATTAAATTAACTGCAATTTTAATTCTCTAAAAGTACCACGTCGTCAAATGTTTGTAATGAGCTGACGCCATATTGTATAATCCACCAATGGGCTCATTTTATATGACATCATAGTCACATGATAAATGTAATCATGTGTTTTCAGCCAATGAGTTTTGCCGTTTCAATGTGGCCAACTTTTGTTTTATACAGACACATTCTTTTAAAAAGCACATATTGCCAGCAATAATAGATAAAAAAAAAGTACTCTTGATTTAAAAATACACAAAAACGTTTTGAAGAATCTTAATATTTGAACCTCTTTACCAAATTATCAAACTTGAAATTTTATTTAAATTTTACAAGTAAAACAACAAGTCGGTAAGCTTTGTATTCGAGATCACGTGATTGCATTTATCAAGTGTCCATCAAGAATTTAGCCAATTGGTTTTCAAAGATTAAATCATGTGATATTTTAAAATATTTTAGAAATTTCATAGGATTAAACAAACTAAGGGATTTGGTCATGAGAAAGAAGAAGGTTTTTTTCCCCATCCTGAACCCTCTCTTGCGCGTTTCCGTGTTGTCATTACAGTTTTAATGTTTGTGAATGTATTGCTGTTATATAAATGTTAGAATTTTAAAATTATATCACTAATAAGCTAAAGTGTCATCACCATGCTTTCGTGAATCTTTTGGACATGGAATCAAAATAATCCACAAGCTTTCATAATAAACATATAAATATTTTCTTGTGTCAGATGCTGCATAATGCATAAGTTAAATTGATTAAGCTTTAGAGTACTTTCTTTAAAATATGAATGATAAACACAAATATAAAAACAGGATTATTCAAATTATCTGGGTTATGGAGTTGTCGTTTGGAGAGTAATTTGTTTCATTTCACAACTGGAAAAGCACTTCGTTAGAAGTTTTGCAATCTCTACAGATCAATAGTAGACGTGTCAAACTCATATGATATTACGGGTCCCAAGTTCTATTTTATATGACCACATAGTTTTAATGTTAAAAAAGAAAAAGAACTGATAAAAAATACATTCGAAATAAATGTACACATTTTGTTTAATAATAGCAAAACAAAAAAAGAAAGAAAAAAAGAGTATAGTTAAAAAAACGTTTAGCGAATTCTACCTATCTTATTTTTAGTCAACGTCAGTTTATTATTTTATTATATATTGTATGCTGATTTATTGGCCCGGCCGCAAAAATGTTCGTTGTGGGCCGTAAGCGGCTCGTCTGTTTGACACTCCTGTTTTAGAGGAAAGGAAATCAACTTGTTAATTTCTGTTACATTGTTAAATTTTGAAATGTCAGAACAGCTAATACCCCAAAATTCTTACACTTTCAAATCATAAGATTATAAAAGTAAGTTATTTGAAAAAAACTCTTGTTCACATGAGTTTTCGAAAGATTATCGAACAGATTTGCTTATTTTATTTATTTATTAAGATTTTCTTAGTAAAGAATGTGTGAGCGCGACCTATTTGGAGCCGCTCCTTCGCCGTCTTGCCTACCTAAGGCTGTGGGGGGGAAACAAAGCATCACCAAAAACTTCCATAATAATAATTATTTTTTTACTATTCAAACACACGAATCAACCACAAGCGAAACTACAAGAGGAGACCCTAGGAGTGATATACAAAGAGAGCAATCTATTCTAAATGAACAACTCTAAGTAAACAAGCGCAAGTGATCTGTTTAATTTCAATCTATCTTAGATTCTTAAACCTTAATCTACTAATTTATTATAGTGATAAACTCCTTCCTAAACTCACGTTGTGATAAAGAAATAAAGCTCACTTACGAATCACCGCAATAGTTCTCCGGCTCCTTCTATCTTACATTTACAAAACCTTGACTTTATACAATCAAACTAATTTTAATATCAAGGTTTCTTCTTGAGGGATAGCTGTGAATTAATGCGAAAGCTAGCCACAAAATTTCCCCAAGAGTATTAGTGATAAGGTCACTAGTAGATCCGTCACAAATGTTGAAAAAATGTTTTGTGCAATGTAGTTTAGAACTAATATTTTTTTCTTAGATAAATGTAACCCAAAATCATATTTTAACCCTTTAAGTGGTTTGCCCGTACAACGTACGGGCTCCCGAAAGTTGGCCGCAGCTGGTTTGCTCGTATGCTGTACGGGCACTGATATTCTCTTTCTTTCTTTAATTTGCACTTATTTTTAATTTTTATGGTGTATTATTTAGAGCTAGTATTTTTCTGAAAATACGCTGCAGCTTGTTTATAGTACTGAAATGCTTTTCGTCCGGCATTTTTTTTTCTGGAGAAGGTGGGAATTGGTATGGTGTTTAATTTTAAACAATAAAAAAATGTGCTTGTTTAAAAGCATTTTGGGTAAAAAAAATGAACGCTTAAAAGATTAATAGGGCGTAAATATTTTTATTTTTATCTTGAAATTAGAATAGACTATTTTCTAGAAACTTAATTTTGTACAATGCTTAAAATATATATATGACTAAACATATGAAAATTTTGGGTACTGACAACTGATGCAATGAAAAGTATGATGAAATTTTAAAAAACATGGAATAAAAAACATATTTTTCCTATTTTATAATTTTTAACAGTGTAAATAAAATTACTACTCCGAAATCTCTTATAGTTCATATTATCATATTTAAGATTACTACAACGCTAATCAAGATTTTAAAAAAATGTTTAAAATATTCGCGTATATAAATTTTTCTTATGTGAAACCCAAATTTGATAAACTTGTTTTAAACGCTTTTGTAACATCCACACGTCAAAAAGTATTGGTCAGTTCAAAGCGAACGCACAAAAAAGTAAACAATGAGAACAAAACATTAAAAAAAAAGTGTACAATGTATTAAATCTCTTCAGTTACTATGTTGACCTAAAATTGCAATCGTTTTTCTTTAATTTTTTTCCGTAAATTTTTTAATATTAAGTGGAAAAAACCCTGAATAGATGAGGAAGTTATCATCAAAACTTATTGGTGCAAAGTGCTGTCAGAATCTGTTTCTGAGTCAATTACAGTGAATGAAACGAATTTTTAAATAAATTACTACATCTGACAACATACGCAATCATTTTAAAAACTAACGTTGCAAAAGATTAACTACAAAGTAATTGTTACGGTACATAGATAGTAGCTTTTGCCAAAAAGGAAACGACACACTGCTTTTGAAACGGTTTTAATGAAATTCTTTCGATTATTTGCCTAATGTAATAAAAGAGTGTATTTTGCATATGAGTTTGTTAGCTATTTATTATTATAGACATAAAATACAAGACTAAAAGCAAAAGTAGATAAAAACTTACGTTAACAGTATTTACAGAATACAAATTCAAATAGTGAAGGAACAAGAGCCTTTCAAAAATTTAGAACAGTAATTAAATGTAAATGAATGTACAAATTACAATCGAAAAAAGGTTTTATACAAAAGTTTATTCGAGTATAATTGTAAAAAACTATGTCCCTTATTATTTTGTAATTTATACGTTATAGTTCAGAGATGAAGTCTAGTAGCTGAGTGGTAGTGCATCGCGCTTCTACACCACAGGTCCGAGATTCAAACCTCGGACTGGGCAAGGTCAACTCAACCTTTCATCCCTTCAGTGGGTAGATAAATGAATACCAAGCTTGCTTGGGAATTTAACACTGGGGGTTTCGCGTCAAACTGACCACCTGATCGGAACATCTGCCTCAGTGCTTAAAGTCATGTATGCTGATATGGGCACAGTAGGCCTTGGGGCTCCTGCGGGGAGGGGCAGACTCTGTCGCTGTAATGCATTATAGCAAAAAGGAATTACACCGACTATTTTCCTTTCCTTTTTTTCCCCTTCGACTAGCTTCTTGTTTTTTCCCTTCATTTTGTGTCATCTGCGTAAATCAAGTAGTAAGTTTATTTGTATAAATTTTTAGTTTTATGCCTTTTTTGAAATAGTTTTTTTTTAACTAATTGTAAGTCTGAATTTTATCCTATTCTGACTTTTGTTTCTCACCTTATCTGAAAGAATACTCTAAATTATTAACATTTGGACAACAAAATATTTATGTATATACTGTTACTCTGATTTCGGTACACTATATATACGTAACATTCCTCTATTGCTGATCAGGCGCTATAGGTTACCTATGAGATTTAGTACCAATAATGTAATTAGTCTCCCCTGCTGTCTTAGCATAATGATTTTTTATTACAAATATGTAATAACTAGCTGGTATACCCGTTCTTCGCACGAGTGAATTGAAAAATTAAACAATACAGATTGAAAGATAAAGAAGTTTTTAATGAGTTCATATTACGTGAATTGCAAAACAGCCTTTTGCATATCTCAGCTGAACAAAAAAACCCATATTTGTTAAATTTTAAGTCTGTAAATCTAATAGCTGATAAAAAAGTTTTTTTTTAATTTTAACACCCCATAAATCCCTTGTGGGTTGATTTTTGAAAACACCTTCCTAAGCTGTTCTCTGCTCAGCTAAAGTAACACATTGTAACAAATTTTGTGTAATGAACTCTTAAAATTGAGTAAAACTTTTTTTTCTGGATGTGAAAAACGTTAATATTACTTTTTGTTGTACTTATTTTATGTTAAATTTGTAAGATTCGCAAGCAATGCCGTTCCTTACATTACAATGGTGATTCAATGGAAACATAGCGACATTTTGGCGATAGAAACAAATTGGCATCATTTTTGGTGACCATGTTGGCAACTTGGGGATTGATTGAAAGGTGCAGAAGTTGATATGTTGTAGCGCTACCTGGTAGGGAGTTGCAACAAAGAGGATAGCACAAAAACCTTCTCCACAAAAAATGCAGATGCATACCAATTTTCATAGTGATCGGTTGAACGGTGTTAGAGTGAAGCGAGGTCATATATACAAACATCCATTTATATATATATATAGATGAGAGATGCTATAGCAAAACTCTAATGTTTCGATTTGCGAAAATTACTATGCGGTATCTAAAGTGTTATTTTAATACCCTAATACCCAAGAACTATGAATATGTCGTGGCGAGCAAGGAAAGGGAACCTGGACCAAACAATTCCAAAGAAGAGTTATCAAAATATTTCACTGAGTCCGCGTATTTTAGTGAGCTAATGACAAAACCTTCTTTAATATATTTTTTACAATTACTCCCCACTAAAATATGTAAAAGCTACAACAAGGCAACTTGAGTAATAGTTCACCAGTTCTCAACAAAAGAAAAAAATTCTTCATGAACTATCGTTTTCAAAAAAAAAGAATTATTTTTATTAAAGAACTTTCTCCAATAAGAAACTTTTTTCAAAAAAGTATTCATAAAATAGTTTACTTTTATAAATGTATTTAAATGTTTGAAAAAGATGTGATATACTGGTAAAATTATGGAAGAATAATTATTTTCCCATTGATGGTAACAGGATATTGTTGATTTCCCGGTAATAATTTAAAGTATTGTTCGCAATTATTAAATAAAAATCCATATTCTTCCAAGTCTAAATTCTGCTAAACACTGAAATAACTGTGAAAAGAATTGACGATAGAAGTGAAAGAATTAAAACTGAATGATGCAAGTAAATTTTAACGAATTCATTTTATATATTGTTTCTTTAAAATTGTATGTTTAAAAAGGAACTTCATAAATCGGAATAAATGTTGTTTTCCTCATAATACTAATGTATAGAGAAGTTGATTATTATTAAGTAAGATAATATAAAGAGATTAATGGAAATGGAATAACAAAGTTGAACAATTGAATGAAGCAAAAAGACGTGGAAATATATTATGGCAAGAAATGTTTCCGCTTGGATCTCTGGAGAAATAACTCCAAATAAACTATTACACAAATGTATTTATTGGAAACAGAGGTCTCAAAGCTTTTATTCTCTTTTTTAGTTGTAAAACATGTCAATAAACTTTAAATAATATTGCAAATCAAACAAGAGTTTCAAAACGTCATTTATCCTTAATTTAACTCTCGACCTTTAAAAGAAAATTTTCATGCATGTGTGATTAATCTAATTAATTATCTTAGTAAATCTAAATTAAATAATTAGTTATAGTGATAAATATGAGATCACGCATTTTATCACTGCAACTTTATTCAAAGTTTTAAATCTTTATGTACGTATTACCCGATTTGTGAAATCAAACATTGAAATAATAGTAAAAAGTAAAAGAATTGCTCGCGAAATTACTCAATTATTTCACATTGTAAAAACAGGTTCGAGATTTTAAGGAAATAGCTTGAATCAATCAAATTATTGAACCAAGAATAGAAGAGAAACACAAAGGATATTATTTTCTTTACGAAAAGTATCTATTCCCAAGTCCTTATGTAACGATGCATAATGTACTCTGAACTGATAATTCTCTTCATGCATTCAACTCCTTTTTACACGGTAGAAAACCGTGTAAATACATGCGTCATACGGTAAATTTGGGGATATGTTCCACTACTTTTAAAAAATTGTGTAAAATGAATGTTTTTCTAAGACACCGTGCGAAAAAAAATAGTAATAAAATTTATGTTACATATTTATGAACCATAAGCAATGCATTTTTATTACAAAAAAATTGTATTATTTTTACATTTTTGAAAATTTAATCTATAAGTACATAAAACATATAAAAATTCAAATTCAAATTAGGAATGAAACTTCTTACTAAAAACTATTTATCACTACAAGTATGCACATTTCTTACGAACTGAATCAGAAATGCTATCATCATCAGATGTCTAGCAACACTGTCAACTTTGATTCAAATGAAGAATTTCGTTCGCTATTAACGACCTCTGGGGGTGTAAGGTTTCTTATATAATTCTTGATTTCCTGCTACACAAAACTTAGGATTACGTTGAAATTTTGATGCATGGTTTGTATCAGGATCATGAGCAATAAGATGTTCCACATTTGTAGCAAATTTCCCTCGCGAATTAAATAATGTACCCTCTTTCAAGCATTTTCTTCCAGAGTAATCCCGTTTCATCGGCATAGAATTAAAAACAAATTTTAATTCACAAAATTTGGAAAAAATTCGAAGTAGAACAAAAAAATTCGTGAAAAAAAATCGTTAAATTCGTGTACCGAGTTATTTAAAATCGTGTAAAAAAAGTTGGTGTACTTTGATAATGAGATTTTTTAAAAAGATTTATTTGAAAGAAAGTAATGAAAAAAATGTAATGAATTCAGATAAAAAGGGACTTTACGTAGAGAGAAATATTCTGGGTAAGGTATTTCACTAGAAATATCAACACTTTTCATGACTTCTCTTTTCATTATTACATTTTAATTTAACTTGAATGAATATTTTGCTTTGCTTTTTATCAAATTTTTTTTAATTTCACGTTTTTTTTATGCAAAAAAATACTTAAAAACCACGAAGAAATTCAAAAAACTTTTGGGTAACTTTTTATGAAATTTCAGGAAACATGCGTGATATTAATTTCACCATGAACATATGCATTTTGTTAGTTACTGTCCTACATAGCAAATAGATCAAAAATTTAAGAATATTGCTTACTATCTACTGTGACAACTAGATAAACATAAAGAAAAACGAAAGTTATTTTACTAATACTTCCTTCTGGCACTTGAAATGTTGTTCATTTGAAGATCAAGCTGAGCAATTCCTAAAAAGTGAAAGCGATCACCACTATGTTATAATGTGCTCACATTTCTATTGAAATGGGTTTTTTCCTACTTCTAACAAAGCTTTGTTACTCTGAGCAAACAAGGAAGTTTAATATAGGACAGGAAAACCACAAATTTTACTTCTTGCACCTGCACACAGGTTAGGAAGGTCTTAGGAATTATTTTAGTCGGTCAAAATTGCTGTTGGCCTGGAATGCAACCAGTAATACAATCTAATGAAACAAAACTCGTAGACAAAAAAAAAACTATTTACTAAGTATTAGTTCTTATCTATACTAACACAAAAGATAAAGAAAAGATTTTTAAATAAAATATATTTTATTTCAGATTTACGGTGCCTTTTAGATAATAGCATCGCTAAATTATTTCGCATATTAAGCATTACTTTTAAGTCAAAATCATTTTGTTATTAAACTCAAGGCCACAGACACTACTAAATATGAATTTGAAAGTTTTAAAATAAATTTATCTTATTAAGGGGGTAATTAATGGCAAAAATCGGTCATAAAATCAAACATGAATAATTCTTTGTATGTATTTCTACAATCTCACAAAGTTTGAAAGCTCTAAATTTAAATAAATCGAGTTACAATAACTTTTGTGTTCGTTTTTTTATTCATATCCCAATGACAAATAAAAACTTTTAGCTGATTTATCTCAAAAAGAAAAAAATAGCTAGTTTATCTTCATTTAAAAGACTAAGGCTTTTTTTTTCTATTGTGCCAAATTCCTCGATGTTTTTTAACTGTTTTCATCAATGCCTGTAACAAAAGTTTGGTATGCATTTTTGAATCGGAGCAGTATTTACTTTTTTTTCAAATAATTGAATTTAGAATTTATACATATTTTAAGAATGTCCAATGAGTATTAATACAAAATATTTCGCGATTATCACACACACACACAATCATGTTATCACAAAACCCATACCAACTCTTTTTATACTTAGTTTGACGTACTTTTAAATTAAATTTAATGTGTGTATGTCTATTATTGTAGGAAGAGTAGCATTTTAAAATCCCTTCATAAATTTTAAAATTTTTCCTTAAAAAGTAAAATGGTTGGCTTTTTGTATTATTTTGAGCACAAAAACTGTTTTACATATTGCATAAAACGGGACAAACAAAAAGATTTTGAAAACCACTAAATCAAAGGTTTTTGTGCAAATCGTACCATGTTGCCTTATGGATGTATATGAAATTATGTTTGTGATTAAATTTTACAATCAAATTAAAACATAAATTAATTTTTTATTAATTATGAAAATCTCATACTAAAAACAGCTAAAATAAATGAAAAGACAGATCTGACTTTGAAGCTGAAATGATTCATTCAAAAATTAGTTATAATAATTGATAAACAGCAATTAACTAAAAAAACAAGTATTGAGAAAGGTTGCATTATAACGTTTTTTGAAACCCTCCTCTAAAAAAATATTCTTTACAACTTAATGTATATACTCACGTAATTGATGAATAATCGTTGAAACAAATTTTCAAGTGGATGATTTTTTTAAACAAGAAAACTAAATAAGAAAATTATAGACTAAGGAAAGTGCTAAATTATCATCATTTCAAGAAGTCATGCATGCTGTTGAAAGCAAAATCGCTGAGAAAGTTGAATAGTATCAGAATAAATGAGGCTTTCAATAAACGCTTAATAGTCATTACATAAGCAACTTCAATCATTCGAAAGCCTTTTATAATCAGATAGTTTTAATTTAACAGCCTTTGATGAAGAAATAAAATTGTATCAATTCACAAAACTTTAACTTAGGGAACAGATGCATATCATTTTTTATCTCCTGAAATATCAAAGAATAAAACATGAATGCAGCATAATATTTCTAACTATTTTTAATGGTAATTGATGTAAAATCTATATTTATACAATAAGAATCATTTCTAGTCAAAATAGTCTGAGTTTTCCAATTAAACATTAAAAGAATTGGAATTCTATTTACTTTCTTGTTTGAAATTGTAATTATAAGTACAGAATTTTTAATGATAAGTAAAGATAAACAATACTAATTAAAATCTCCTTTTTTCGAATTGCGTAATATGCTATGATTTTAGAAGCAGAATCCACAAAAAAGTCTTTGTTTTCAACATGTTGCATGTCCATAAAGAAGTCTTGAATGTGCATTAATGTATGTATGTGAGAAATTTTGTCCTTTCTGATTTACTGAATGACAAAGCATTCAGATATCATAGATTATCATAGATAGATTATTCATTGAGATAAGCTTACAAAATACTTTTACTTATGAAGATTAACAATGTATTTATAAGCAAGTTCTTTGAAAATGTCGAGCTTATTCTTAGTCAATCGTTTCTATCAAAGTCTGGAACTGCTTTTTTAAAGAATAAGCTATCTTTTGGTTGCAACTGTTTTAGTCAGATTTTATGCATTGATTAATTATTAGAATGAACAAAGACCATTCAACGCAGAATATCTTTTTGACCAACCCCACTGGAGGAAGAACTAGGGGAAGGGGTTAATCTCATGTGGGTTGACTGTCTAGAAAGGTATTTCGCTACACTAAGAGTGACTAATTGAAATACCATGGCCAAAAAAGAGGAACATGGAAGAAAATTCTTGAGAGGGCCAAAGTCCACCCGGGGTTTCACGCTATTGAGGAAGAATGCATTGTTTAAGCGAACAAGTAATATAAAAAAAAATTAAGCCAATTCCCTACTTAGATCAACAAAAAAAATTATTTTAGTTACTTTTTATTAGATAGTGACAATAAATATAAATATGTATATACATATGAGAGAATTACAACATTAAGTGGCAATTAATTTTTATTAATTATCATTAAAGTATCATTTTGTCATCCAAAACAATCGTGTATATAAAATTTCAGTTCAACTGGTCAGCTTTGAAACGTGAAAAAAAAATCTCTTAAAGCTTTGACCCAAGTCACTAAAAATGAAGCTAACGGGGCTGTATCTGTAATTCTTTAAATAATTAATTTCAGTCAATTTAAATTAATTATAGTTATATTATCGTATTGTTACCCAAAACAATAGTGTATAGAAAAATTTCACGTCAAATGAGAGCTTTAAAATGTGTGAGAAAAAAAAACCTTTTCAAGTTTTGACACAAGTCGCCAAAAGTTATGCCAACGTGGCTGTATTTGTAATTCTTTAAATAATTAGTTTTAATCAATTTTTATTAATTATAATTAAATTACTGTATTGTCATCCAGAATAAGCGTGTATAGAAAATTTAAGCTCAATTGAGTGCTTTAAAAGTATTTTATTAATGATTGAAAATTTGAACAAGAAAAATAGAGAGAGAGAGCTAATAGTAGGAATTGAAAAATATACTCATGATTCATCTCTTTTTCAAAAGATTTTTTTTTCAAAGTTGAAATAAATAATAAAAATGCAGTTTTATAAGTGTTAATGGAGGATCACAATTCTAACCCAACTGTCTTTGAGCGTTCTTTTTTTCCAATATATATATATATATATATATTGGCATTTAAAAGATCAATACACAAAGAAAGACGCATCATATAATTTGTTTATTATGGGTAAGGAAAAAAAGTAAGGCATAGCCTAACTATTTTGACGAAGGTGTGGCCTTCATCCCATTTTGGATGATGAAAAAGTAATGGAATCAGTTAGGAATGCATAATTCGGATTTCGTTATGCATGAACAAGGTTATTATTCTCTTCGGCCACCTGTTGCGCTATCGGCACACTTTAACACTATCTCGTATCCTTAATAAATGTGACCTCTATAACGGAGTTCGCTCCTGAACTTAGTACATGAAACCCCCTACTGGGAAACCCTTCCTGTTCGGAAGCTTCTTCCTTTAGGCCACCTCCACAGAAAGCATTAAAGCAAGGTAAAAAAAATTTTTCTTGGAGGGATGCACGCTTACATGCACTTCATACAGAATCTGTCAGACCTATTTACTTCTCTAGAGCACTTATCTATGACATTTGGATGAGTTTTAAATGACTGACGCTCGTTTTATTTATCCTTTCCTCGGGTTAGTTGTTAATTATCTTAATTTTAATAACAAATAGGTGTCAAACAAAATCCGTCTTGACTATATTTTTTCTACCAGTTCGTTCTTTGTCGGAAAAATCTTTTACAAGTGGCAAATTTATAGAGGGAGTTGGAAAATGCAGATGTATGTGTTATATATTATAAATGCAGTAATTCATGTAAAAAAATCAAATTAATTCAGGAAAAAATTGCAATTTTTATTTTGTTCTAATAAAATTATTTATGTATAAAAAATACGCGAAAAAGTAGTCTGAGAAATGACAACACAAAAACATAAAATTAAAGTGCAATTGAAATAATAAAATCATAATCATCCACTAAATAACGCTAGGCGATATGGTCCAATGTGGTAAAAAGCAGATATATTTTTAATATATAGTAAAGAAAACAGTACTAGAATTTTTAAATAATTAGTAAACTTATTTTTTTCAATTTGGTTCAAAGAAGCTTATAGACCTTGACTATTTCAACAAAAAATAATAAAATACTTGTGAAATATATATGTGAGTAACTTAATAAATATATATAAAATAACTAAAATAATAAGATATGCTGCAATGCATAAAATAGTAAAACAGCTTTTTTAGAAAAAATTTAACGGTCAATTTTCTTAAACTCAGTGTTATATATGTACATTTTAACTATGTATATAATCTCATCATCTCGTTCACGACATTATTCAAACACAAATAAGGAAAGAAAAATTTTATATTTAAATTACAAAATAATATCAGTACTGTGGAGTCGAAGTCATGGAGTTGGAATTGGAGTTAGGCAGATTTTTGGGTAAAAGGAGTCGGAGATGGAGTCGGTAAAAACACGTCAACTCCTACTTCAGTTTTTGATAGACAATGAATTTCAAATGAAATTAAAATGAATCGAAAAAAATTAATGGAAAACTGAGTTATTTTTATGGACTATAGATATTAATAAATATTTTTTATTTTCTATTTTATTGACATTAATCTCTTTAAATAATGTTGATGAGAAGACATCTCTAAACTCAGCCAAATCAAGCAAATGCGTTGTCCAATTCGCACCTTGCTGCATTCTGTTCAAGATGGATTGAAGGACTCTATGTTACAAGTTTCATTGATAAATTTAAGCAAGCAGCAACAGCAGCAAGAGTTCCCAAAATCGATACCATTATTAGGCGAGCAGGAAAAGAAGCAATTATTGATCAAACAACGCGATGGGGAAGTACATATTTGATAATAAAGAGATTGTTAGAATTAAGAAGATATATAGATAGCCCTAATATTTTTTATCAGAAGACTGTGGAACGATTTTGCAGAATCGGGAACTCTTTTTTCTACCCCGTATACAGCCCCCCAAAAAGCTACAATCTGAAGAATTAACTGGATGCTTGTTTCTACGAGAATGGAAGAATATGGTGTTTGTTTTTCGAAAATGGGAGGACTCATTACAGAAGGAATCATTTCCTCAATTAAAAAAAAAGAAACTAGTTTACTTGACACTGAGACCTTGCTGGGTTCAATAGTATATGTAGATCCAAAACACCGAATTTTGTTGGATGACGAACAAATTAAAAAGGCAAAGAAAGCCATCTATGATATTTCACTAAGAATGAAATGAATCTCAGAAAAATTGGAGTATTTAAATCCGGACATTTAGACTGCAGACATATGATAAATTACACTTTTAGAAATATCTGGATAAATTTAAAAAGCTAAGTCGAAGCGAATAAAAATAAAGA
The DNA here is from genome assembly GCA_019973975.1 of Trichonephila clavata. Classification (NCBI taxonomy): domain Eukaryota; kingdom Metazoa; phylum Arthropoda; class Arachnida; order Araneae; family Nephilidae; genus Trichonephila; species Trichonephila clavata. Next base: position 119,087 of record BMAO01007502.1, on the reverse strand, counting down.
ACTAAGAGCTTTTAGATATAAAAATGAAAAAATAGAAAATAGATTTCTACACTGCCTTTGAAGAAATAGAGAAATTGGATCGCTGTTGCGAGATACCTATTTTAGAACTTATACAAATGTTCTGAAAAGTTTCAAAAAAGTAGCTTTAACAGTAGCAGCTCTTTCTCCTACTTAAGTTTGTGTGGAAAGACTATGCTCGGCTATGAAGTTTATCAAATCGTATCTACGGTCCTCTATCAAAGAAAATCTTACCAAAGCTATACTGTTTCTTAAGAATTACTAATGCCAGTTTAATCATTTCATAATAAATGCTAATTATTATAAGTGATCAGCTATATCTCGTTAATTTCTCTCTCTCTCTCTCTCTTCTCTCTCTCTCTATATATATATATATATATATATAACATATATTACTTTTCTTAAATTTAAAAAATATAGGGTGTAAATGTTTTTATGTGTTAATGTTTACTTATATTTAAAGGAGTCGGAGTCCGTCTTTTTATTTACCTACTCTACAGCCTTGCAAAATACATGTAACCATTTATTTGTTCTTTATCATTTAACTTTCCTTTAAATAGTAAAAGTACAAAAAAAAATATTTTAAAGTCATTGCTCAAGCATCCATTTAGAAGCAATAATACTTAACGAATTATATTTTCATTATTTCATATACTTCACATTAATGAGGTAAAAAAAAATAAAAAAATTTCTTAGATAAATTGATGAATTTTTTTTTAATACAAAATGAAATGTCGTCAAAATATTTTGAAAAAATAGTTTTAAGAATTGGAAAATTTGTAATATTAACTAGCAGTGTTCAAAATATTCGGCAGAGAGAAACCCGTTGTTTATTTCCTTGTATGTATTGATAAAAGATCACAATACAAAATAATCATTAACAGCAAAAGTGGTAATTTATAGATAATTCATATATTTAAAGATACTAATTCCTTTTTTTTCTGTCATTATTGAAAAATTTAATATTTCTATAGTAAACTAAATCTATCTTCTCCAAAATGCTGCAACTTGCAACCCACTTGGTTCCAAGAAAGAACGTAAACATTCTGTCATTAGAATATGTATACTTCGTGCACTAGGAAATTAGCTTTACATTCATGTGATGCTCTGCTAAACTTATTAAAACTCATTTTCATTCGTCTGCATCTTTTGGAAAGTAGAAAATTTAGAATAATGCCTCCATTAAAAAATCCCGCTTCTCAATGTTCTTCATTGTTAATATTCAGTTCAAGTGCTTATTTTATTTTAAGAACGAGTTTTTGTCTCATTTCGTGCACCATATTGGAAAAGGAAAAGATTGGATTGATGCGAAGTGAAAATACTGCTAACACAGTTAAGCAGAACTAAATAGAACCGTTTTTAAAAAAATTCACTTTTTCAAACAAAAACATTTTAATACTTAATAAGTTAAAATTAAATTTCTTTATATAGTTCTCTGCTTTACTTTAGAAATAATCATTGTGACAGTTTCATGTCAAATTTTTATTAAGATATAACTTTCTACTGGTATACAGAGTTCAAATGGAATTGGTAATTAACAGTATCTGCTTGAAATTTTTTGAAAACATTTGTTGGAGTATATAAGCCAACGTGAGATTAACATATATCTTTTAATGCTTTAATTAATTAAATTCTAGTATTTGTGCTAGTATTATAGTAGGAAGGGGAAGACGTTTTCCCCCTTCATACTGCTGTTGTCTAGTACAAAGTAATTATATATAAACATACGAGGGTAATTTTAAAATTTTTGAGATACGCGCAGACGGGAAGTTACAAAAAACAAAGACAACAGACAGTTTAATTTGAAAATACAAAGTATTTTAACACAGTAGACAATTTTTTATTGACTTACTTTAAGTTGTTCAGCGAAGAATAATTTTAGATAGAAGAGAAAATGAAGTTCACGTGAGAACATTATCGTGCTATGATATTCTATGATTTTAAAGCTGTATTAAATAAAGACAAATGCGTTCAACAGCTGTAATTAGCATTTGGTGATATATCTCCATGTTGTGCTGTTGTATTTAGATGGTTTAAAGAATTTTGCAGCGGTCGCAATTCTTTTCAGGATGAAAAACTCACAGGAAGGTTGCGGTCGGCAGTAATCCCGGATAATGTGTCTTCCATACGGAAAATGTTAATGGATGATAATCACTGTACCTACCAAATAATGCAGAATAAACATAACATTGGATCCGCAGCCATAAACAAAATTATTCATGAATAATTACATATAAAAAAGTAGTCTGCCGTTAGTTTCCCCATAATCTAACAGAGCACCAAAAAAAGGAGTGTATCAGAATCATTAAAGAAACCCTTAAATTGCTAAATGATAGTGGCCACCGCATCATTTCTAAAATTGTAACGGGAGATGAAACGTACATACCGTTTCTTAAAGTTCCAATAGGTCAAGAAAGCAAAGTATTGGTCTTTGAAAAGGATCCCACGCCGACAATGGTGAAAAGACAACAAGCAATGAAAAAAGTATTGTATGCCGTTTTTTTCAGTAGTACGGAAATAGTCAAAGCCATCAAATTGGAAGGACAGAAGACAATGACAGGAAACTGGTATGCCATTAAATGTGTTCCAGGAATTCTCCAAAAACTGAATGTTAGGAGACTAGTGCTTCACCATGACAATGCACCTTCCCATACAGCCGGATTAACTGTCGAGTTTCTTAAACAAAAATGAATTAAAGTGACAGAACATCCACCTTATTCTCCGGATATAGCTATGTGCGACTTTTGGTTAATTTTTAATCTAAAAAAGAACTCACGGGGATGTCGTTTTTATTCAGAAGAAGAGATTGATGGGGCTGTAGATGCATTTTTTCATCAGTTCCAAGAAATTAATAGTTTGAGGCATTTAATTTGTGGAAAATTCGTCTAAAATGTACATTTATGCTGGAGGAGACTATTTTGAACACTCCTAAAACTTTGTAAATATTACTTTAAAAACCTAGGCGCATCTCAAAAATTTCAGAATGACCCTCTTATATATATATATATATATATATATATATATATAATATATATATATATATATATATATATATAAGAGGGTCCAAGATACAATAAATAATCTAAAAACTTCAGCCATTCTTAAAAATAGTACAGAACTTATTGCACAAATTAAAGATAAAAAGATATTTTCAGTTTTTAGTTTAGATTTTGAAGATCTTTTTAACTCAATTAATATTGATGATATGATAAAAACACTAGTAAAATTACATAAAGATAATTTGTTTAAAAATGTCAAATATGATAGATTTGGTTCTCTACTTAGGTTAGTTCTAAAAGAGAATTATGTTTATCATAATGGTAACTATTTATCAACAGATTAAGGGTCTACCACAAGATGGCCCAGCTAGCAATTGTCTTGCCAATTTATATTTACATTATTTTGAAAATAGTTTCACAGACAACTTAGATTTTTACTTTTTTCGTTATATAGATGATATAGTCATTTTTGGCAAGCAAGACAACTTTAAACCTAATATTAATTTTTATCCACAATATCTTAATTTGATACAGACAAACAGTAACAGTTATGAAGCAAATTTTCTTGATATAGAAATCAAATTAAAAGATAATAAAATAGTTACTAATATTTATGATAAACGAGAAGACTTTAATTTCAATATTATAAAAGTACCGCATTGGGAGAGTAATGTGCATGTATCTTTATTCAGAAATATTGTTCTTAATTACACACTACGCAATGAATTTCTAGTTTCTAATAAATCAGAAAAAATAAAAAACTATAAACATTTTACTAAATACTGTTTAATTCAAAACTACCCAATTAATTTTATTAATAGATATTTAAATAAAGAAATTCTAAATAGTAAGGATTAAATTTCTATAGTTTTAACAGGTTAATATTATAGATTTATTATTCTTCCTAGATAGTTTTAAATACCTCCGATTTCTAGTTTTAGATAAAATTACTTTTTTAAAATTTATTATAACTTTTAAATTATATTAAGAGTCTCTAAGATAACAGTAGTATGTTTACAATTCTTATTTTATTATTTCTATTCTTTTCATACATTTGCTAAGTGCTATTTTTCAGCCGTTGCTTTGTTTTGAAATTGTAATTGGGTCCACAGAATCTGGCAATAACTTGTTTATTGTACTCAGATTTAGCGCGGGCTCTGCATTTCAGTATGCAATTTTTAGGTAAGTTATCTTTTTCTTATAATAAATTTAGATTTCCTATCCATTATTTCCAATTGGTATTTGCTCGGTATTATTAACAGAAAGGGGGAAGGTTGGCTGGCCACAAAACATGTTCAACCCCACTTTTATGCAGAGAAAAAATTTTTAAGGAAAATTTTTTTTTATACAAGCTGTCCTAAGTCAGCAATGTTGATAATACTGAAGCATCCATTCTTTTATATTTTACTCTGTTATTTCAATTTTTCATATCTCCTTTTAAATTCTGTTGTCTGGTTATCTAGCAATTGCTATTCTTTTAAGTATTAATCATGTTAACTCATCTCTCTCTTGTAAAGAAATTGTGATTATATATATATATATATATATATATATATTGCTACTTAAATGTTCTACTCAAATGCATCATACAATATGATTTTAGCTGCTCATAATGTACTCAACCTGCAAATACTACTAAATACGAAGCATAAACTTAAATCCATGATTATTTGGCTTCACCGTTGATATTGGCTTACCTCATGATTTCTTACGCTTGTTATAATCACTATTTTTAACACCTTTTATCCTCATTTACAATTCGATGCCAAAAAGCGCCTTCCGTTTGTACCTTTGATACAGCTGATCGCAAGTAAAATATCTCATTTCTATTTGCTTTAATTCGTGCAGCACCAACTTCCTTGCTTTTGGACCATTCTCATGGTTTTGAAGCGTAACTAAGTTGCTTATTGAGTTACTCCCAAAAATTTTGTATTTATTTATTTTTTGCGTTTGACGCGAGTTTTTATTCAATAATGCCTTCAATTCTGCATCTTCAAACATTTCTGGCATTCTTTCTCGTTCCTTGTCCTCTGTATCAAAATATTACTTTCGAACCTTTGCACTTAAATTGAAATTGTTGGATTATGTTCCTCACAGAAAAATCAATATAATTTTCAGCTACTTTTTTCCCTTTAAATGAAAGCTGAAAAGAAAGACTTTCCGCAAATTACGTTTAGATGGCTAAAAACTTAACACATTTGAAGTTCAAAAACTATGTACTTTATACTTTGACAAAATAAAACACAACCTAATGATGGCGTTTTAGCATGAAGATAGTTAGTAAATTATCCGATTCGATTTAACATTAGTAACGCCGATTGATGAAAAAAAATAGTATCATTTAAAAATAATTAATACTTTATTGAGAGTTATTTATTAACACATTCATTTATAAATTAACACTCAACGTCGATAAGAGGAGAAAATAAAAAATAAAAATTGTTCTATTTCAGATATCTAATTTTGACGGTTCGTTATGCCGTCCTCATGAATGAACTGTATTGGTTTTAATTGTACTGTATTAATTAAATCATTTTAATAAATATGACTAAAAGGCATACTTGACATATATAAAAAAATATAGAAAACTGGTAATAGTTAGCATATATACTGACGAGCAATTAGATTTGAGAAAATTGTCTAGTATCACGTAGCATCATTGGCTGCAAATTGTTTCTATATAGACTCTTGAAGACATTTCGTGTTGGGAAGCCACATGGACTCACGACATCTAAAAAATTCCCTGAAGATTTGAGGGAGCTGAGACACAGGATCGAACTTCTTTTTTCAATGGAAGAGATTTCTATATGTGTTCCCTAGGATTGAGATCAGGGGCCCTAGATATCCATGAAAACAAAGTCATGTCTGTAGAGCAGGGATGGGCAGACTACTTCTGATATTTTCAAGAAGATGCGGTCCACCCAGTGTCAATGGCGCACACAAAGGCGGGGGAAAGGTCCACGGGTCCGGACCCTCCCTCTCATAACCCTTCATTTTCTTCTGATTCATTATAGTCCCATGTATATAGTATGTAAAATGTAATTATGTATTTGATATTAGTAATTTTTCATTTATTAATGTTAATTATTTATTCAGTAATTTATTTTTTACTGTTTTTTGTTCTTAACAATCGAAAAAATCAAAAAAATATGTTTGGCTGCGTATTGGGGTATGATACGAGAATGGTAGACCTTCAACCCTCGACCTCCTTCCCTTTAAAAATTCTTGTGTACGCTACTGCCCAATGTCTTAGGTGTGAGGAGGTAAGGAAAAGAGGTTATTATTATAACTTAGTATTAAGTATGGAATATATATGTACTTACCTACAGAACTAAAATAAAAAGAACAACACTTTTAAAACCGCGTTTAAAGCAAAACGCGATACAAACTTAATAATAATAGCCCCAAATATAATAAAATCAAATGATATATTTATTATGAAACAATTCAAAATACATTAACGAAATAAAATATTTTCATCTAAAGTTAGTTTTCTTAGTTATAGTCAGCAGAAGGCTTAGTCTGCGTACTGTCAGCCAACTGGAATTATTAACTGGTAAAATTTTTAGGTGGTCAACCCAAAATGTCTTGGAGGTCCACCGGTCGATCGCGATCAACGTAATGTCCACCCCGGCTGTTGAGTGTTCATTCGGATTCGGATACAACCCAGAAGCTATGGTATAATAAGTTGTCTTTTTCAAGGACGAGGTCAATAGCAGAATGCTGAAGTTATACTAAAGGAAGCACTTCGTTTGAAACGATATCAAGCAAAGTTGACCAATGAGGGATGATATCAAACATAACAGGAGTCTTTTTCAATCAACGTAAAAGGCTCCCATACTAGATTGTCACACTCCCATCAATCCGAACAGTCCCATGTGCAGACAACAAACATACTTTCGTGGGACGACGGCTTCTGTACCTTAAAACAAAGAGATGATTCTATGAAGTATGGTTGCTAACATTTTTTGTGTGCAACCAGCATTAAATTTCCATGTTATTACTTGCACTGCGGTTTGTCTATCCTCTGTAACAATGCGAACTATCCAACGATGGTACTTCTTATTTATATTTTGTTCTTCATGAGGGTGGGATTTTTGGGGATGGATTTGCCGGTATCATAATACTGAGGTATAACTGTAAAGTAGATGTTCGGAAGTTACCCATTTGTCAAAGACTGACAGTTTTCCCACGACCAAATATGCTTAAACCTTTTGTCTTACGCATACTGTGGCCGACTATTACTGATTCCCATCCGTCGCTTTTTTTAATATGGGATAACTGCTTAGATCATCTGATTTCCAATTTTACAATAGCACCCTGTATTATTACATTTGCTGGATGTCAGGGTTTCTAACTTAGCTATAATTTTACGTAAACCTCTGAAAGATTCTGTACATTTAAAATCATTATGAAATAAATAATATAACTAGCATTATTTAAACGCTCATACATTTACACTTAAAAACAGCAAATAAAAGAGCATGCTCAAAGCTTAAGACGGACAAAAGTGTCATTTTTCATTTTGAAGGATCTCAGCTTATATACGCTTATCGCAAACATTTGGAGAGTTCTCTTTGCTCACATGATTTCATAGTCTTCGCACACTGATTAATTAGATCCTTGGCTGATGCACTATTGCATCGTCCCACCACAAAATTTGTCGACAGGGCACTTTTTAAGAATTAAAGTTGCATTTAAAACTGTATTTACCGTTAGGAAGATAAATAAAAAGAATTAAGTATAACGCAATGTTTTGGAGGGCATAGGATCATAACGAATTAGAGGAAACTCCTCTAAGAAAATTAAAATAGAGAATCATTGCATATATATTTATATATGTGAGCGCGTGCGTGGATGGGTAACTCTTTAGCCTAGATATTAAACCTTAAAACCTAGAATTGATTTTTTTTATATTGTGAATAATATTTCATATACGTCACTCAAGATAAATTCGAAAGGAGGTTTATAAAATCATATGAACATGTTTATACGATTCAATTAACATATTTCCATTCTAGATTAGAAATGTAATTATCGTTACATTTAAACTTCATTTTAAAATTGTTTTTCTGACATATTTTTCATATTGCTAAATTCTAATTTTTAATTTGAAACATCAAATAATTACTTTAATCCATTTGTATTCAGAGCATAAAATCATTACACAACACAATATCAATCTTAAAAAAAAATCTATCGATTGAGAAATGAACCAATGAGGAAGTAATATATCGTAGAATCTATATTTTATAACGTATATGGAATTTTTAAATACAAATTTTTTTTAAAACTTATCTCAAGTTTATATTGTTTATGTACTATTTGTAAGGCTCTCTGAGACCTGACAAATATAAATTACATGTTTGAAAATTATATAGGAATAAATAATTTTAATTGGAACAAATGCATTCGTAGTATAAACAGTTAAACTCACACTTATAACAGATAATATATTAACATTTGCAAGTAGTTTATTTCTGAAATAACGGTTCAATAATTTATATTTGTTGCTTAGTCAATCGTCTACAAAGTATGTTTGCATTCACCACTCGTCATTGATTAACACAATTAATTGAAAAAATATTTCAAAAAGTCCTTTTTCATTTTTAATTAAGTATAAGATGATTTCACAGAAATTATTTACTAAAAATATTACTAATGCAATTTTCAGATTAAGAAAAGTTTTAAATACTAACATCTAGCTTTTGGGGGGTTGAACCCCTTATAACTGTGATGTGCCAAACCAATCTACCAATATGATTCAGCGTGCCACACGAAAGGAAATATTTGAAACAATTCGATTCCGGTGAAAATGCAGAGTCAAGGAATAGAGGTAAAAAATACAGATTTATAGCATTATTATATATTAATTTCACATCATTTAAAATATTTTTCAATATAAAAAATAAGCATAAAACATCTCTATTCATTCAACATAAACAAAGAAAGGTATTTATATTATGCATCTTTTAAATATATTTATTAAAACACATAAGTGTTTCCTCAATATAGTTATATAAAAAATAAATATTTCAATGCGAATCTTGTCCCTCCACTTCTGTGCTACATACTGTAATAGAAGGGGTATAATTTGTGACTTTCGATTTGTGATTCTTTGCAGACTCAAAACAATTTTCATATGAGAAAAGATTGATTACATAGATATGTAGAACAAAAAGTCTAACATCCAAATATTTTAAATAGCTTTCGAGATTTATATCATTGGAGATATCTTCCAGATTCTTCTTTCATAATTCCATAAAGTGTGCTTTCTATAATTTTCAATGTTATATCAATAAGCTCTATTTCGAAATTATCAACTTCCATCCACCCAAAAATTGACACGTTTATAGTGGGGTGCACAGTGCTACTGAGAATTGTACCACGTGCCAGATTTGGCACACCAGCCATAGGTTGCCAACCCCTGGCTCAAAGAAAATTAAAATTCACGGTTTTAGATCATCCGATATTTAGTATTTTTCCGTCTTTCAGTTTCATCAAATCAAAAGGCGTCAAATGTCGTGAGTATAGCCAATAGTTGAAAATCGTTCCCGTGCATGTTTGGACACAATAATAATAATGATAACATCATTTGGCGATATTTTTAGAATTGCCGACGTCTTTTAATTTGGAGCACTTGGGCGTAGGTATAATTCGTACATTCATTCTTTACATTCTTTAAATATACTACCATTACTATGAGAGAATATGTTTCTACGTGAAATTTTAGGTTTTAACCATATTTAAAACAATCCAATGAAGAATTTTCAACCCTTCATCGGGCGCACCTTTGAACGAAACATAATCAAGAGCGCCCGGACTGAGAAGCCCCTGACATATTTTAACTTTCCCTCTCCCCCAATAAATTTTAATTCAAAACACATGTAAAGAAAAGCAAATACACCAAAAAGAACCGTTTAATGAACCAAATAAAGCTTGAACTAAAACAACCCAAAGTGCAAATTTGACACAAAAGGCTTTTTGCTGGCCTCTCAGGCCAGCTGCTCCCGACGGAGAGTTAAGTATTAGACCACACACAAATTGTAAGACAACGTTTACATAAAACAATTAGCTTTTGTCAGATTTATCCAATATTTCCTCTTTATTTCTTTTAAAGTTGAATTTTTACATTAAATATTAAATGTAAAGGTAATTTATTTCGCAGTAGTAAGAGTTCATTTTAAGACGTTAAAACCACACACAAACCAAGTATCCTTTTTAGATCAACAAGATATTCATTACAAAGCAAATAAAAATCGTATCTATCCACGACCCTAATTGTCACATTAGGAATAATGTTTATAGTAATGTCTACGCTATCTTGAGTTGTTAAATCTCACAAATGTGTTTACTCTTCATTAAGATCATTATGTATGATGTTAGCAAACATAAACGGGTTTAAACGTCAACCATTTTAAGCATAAGAGCAAATCTGTCTAATTCGTTACCGGTGATAAAGGAGAAATCGCCCATTGTCTTTAAATTAAATCACAAGTTGCGCTCTGATTGTAATGGGTCTACAGAATTGAGAAATGGACAGTTAATGTTTTTCTAGGTCATCACCTATTTCACCATTTCAAGGTTTAGATATAACTTCGAAGAACAGAACGAAGTAAAGAAAGCCGAAAAGACAATACTCTGCAAACATTTTTATTTGATTGTTCTTAGTTTTCTCATATTACAGCACTGAAAATTCATTATTGCTATTTATATTTAGAAGAACATGTTTTTGAATTGTTTTAATTTGTTAGGGCAGCATATCACAGCATTATGTAAAGAAAAACGTGTAACATTTAAAATAATTTTATGTCTGTAAATAATTCTGATTTACATGGATAATGCATTGTTTCTCGAATAATGATGAAATAATCGCAGCCTCAGTCTGTTTTTTATATTTTTTTATTAGATTTGAAAATTGTCAATATCGTTTCAGAGGTTCTTATTTCCGCAATAAGTTCAATTGCACGTATAAAAAAAATCCCCTCCCCCGTTACAACACAAAAAATAAATTAAACTGTAGATCTTTTTTCAATAAATACAGAAAGTATTGCACATTCAATTAACTGTCAAAAATTAACATTTTCCACATTTGAGATTGAGAAGTATGCTGTTTTGAATATAACAGCTAAATATTCAACTACAGCACATGATGTCCTTTAAATTTTAATTATTTTATTTTAATTTTACAGAAAGAGGTCAGTTTTATTTTGAATGCTGTCTTAGTTTCTCAATAGATATAATTTTATCTATAATTTAAAAACCAGTTTAGATTTACAAAAGACTAAGTATCTAACTGATGGCTTTGATCAATTTTTCCCCAAAAATTGACAAAGGTTTAAAAGAATTATAGAATTTTTTGTGGTAAAGTTCTTTAAAAACTTAATGTTTGTTTGGAATTTGAAGAAAACCCAAACTTAATTCCCTCTTATAAATAATTTTTACGCAATTTAATAGCCACTCATTTTGGTAAACCTGAATAATTTTAAACAAACTGATTCATTAAGTTAAATTATGGTCCAACAGTTTATGTAAATTAGATAGACACAATAACCAAAAAAGAACTCTTTTAAAGCTACACTGTTTTTTAATTAATAATTTAATTTAATTTAGCCTTTTTCTAACATATGGCTTCATTTAATGAAATCGTCTCTTTTTGAAATTTAAAATCTGTAACTAAGGAAATTTCATTGTATATATATTACGAATATCTTATTAGAATAACAATATATATAATATTTAATTTACATGAATATATTATTAAACTATTCACAATGCAATGAAACTTTGATTAGATATGATATAGACATCTTTTTTAACTTTGAATGTCATAAATATCCATTAGATTTTCTGCAAACCTACACACATAGTAAAAAATATTAAATATATTATTTAAATTCGCTTTGTTAGTTATAATTTACATAATTTAAAAATAATTCATGTCGTCTATAAATATATTTTGAATACTATATTCAACATATCATTAGTATTACAAGGTCAGTCAGTTTGTAATGAAACTGTGAAGCTTTATTAATATAAATTATACTACTTTGAAATTACAAACACATTTTACTAATACATTCCCTTATAACAGTTGCTACGTGATGATATTATTAATTTGCAAATTCTGTGTTTTACTTATTATAATTCTTATATATTTAGATCTAATTATAATCTTCATTTTTAAGAATTATAAATTTTTAATTAAAATAAATTTTGGTTCATTAATTAATAATTTTACTTAGATTTCTTAGTTTGTTTCGCAATTAGTCATATTTTTGTGATAGTATTATATATATAAAATATTAAAATTTTATTCTTTTCCCTTTAATTTTATGTTATTACAGTTTGCTAATACTTTTATGTTTTTTTAAGCCATAAATATTGTATATGACTTATTTTTCATACATTGATATTTTCATCTCAATTCTTACATTGGATTTATGGGTTATTCTGTGTACCTAACAGAAAGGGTGATGCCACAAATTAAGTGAAATTAATTTTCAGTCCTAAACCAGAATGCATTTTCATTATGGGTTTTTCTTATTGGTCATATTTTTCAAATAATCCTCGGTATTTGGTATTACTATAAATAGTTTTATTCCTAGTAGCTTTATGTACAGGAATCGTGATAGTTATTTCATATATATTGAGAAGAAGTTTTCGGAATTTCGAAAAATATTCAACAAATTACATTTCAATATAAACTCTAAATTATTATATTTTATTTGGAATTTAATTATTAGATGTGTATTATTAATTCTTTTAGGCACATCTTTCGTTTTCTTATGTTTTCAATAATGCACATGAAAACATATACATCAGCTGAATGATTCTAATGAATTTTGCTTCATTAATGAAATTTAAAAATCACTTATTTACCGTTGAGATTTCGAAAATATAGCACTTTATCCAACAGGCTGACGTAGTTGGTTCGGCACTGACCTTGTATTTCCAAGTTTGCGGGTTCAGCCCCGGCCCAAGTCGTAGGATTTTCATGATGCAAAAAAATTATGATTATGCGGCATGTTAAAGATCACTAAAGAGCTTATTTGGCTTGGGTGCTCTCGGTAAGTTTAAACTCCTAGTACAATTTTGCATCGTCAGGGCTCAGCTACCTCCCTCTGGGAAGGAAACTGGGCTTCAAAATTACATTGTGGCAATTTGTATCCACCTACTACAAGGTCTGCAATGATAATTACCAATCTGCAGCCCCATTTGGAAGAAAAATTTATATTTTTAGCATTCATATTTATAGACTGCGAGTTAATTAAAGCAAAGCATAATCTTGTGTTATTAGTGAAACATTAAGCAAGTTAATTAAGCCATTTTATAATATTTCAGAAATCAAATTTTTAATAAGAGAAATAATAAAAAATGATTTTATAATGACAATATTAAAAATTGAGCATTACATTTTTTTAAATATTAATTCAATTGCAATTTATACAATAAAGCAATTACTAAAATGTCCGTCAAATTATTTTATTTCTATATTGCGCTTAAAATTTATTAAAAATTTATCATTAAAAGATTGAAAACATTTAATAAAATTACTATCATTTGAATAAAATGTCATTATTTACAAATTTCATCATCAATTAGAACAAAAAGTTGTAAAAAAATATTATAATTTTTTGCCCCATAATATTAATATTATATTTCATCCTATTATTAAGAAGACAGTGAATTTAAGTACACGTTTTATTTCTTTTTGAATCAACTAATTTCTCCAAACAACAAGAATTCGAGTTCGAAAATTCATTTCCTGTACTTTTATAAATGAATATATTTTAAGTTTAATTTTTCAGATTGGTGCAGTATTTATCTACTGAATGTTCCTAATATGTCAAGATCATATTCAATCTGAATCTAATTTTCGAACACTTTAAGAGGAAAAAAAGATTTGATTGTCATTTGTATTTTATTTCTATGTAGTAATTAGCCCTTAATTAGAGCCATATCACAAAAATAAAAGGACCAAGTAAGAAATGTATGTTACTTAAAGGAAAAAAATGTACGATAATTTTCTTTTATTAGTACGAAAATTAAAGTGTGTGACAATTTTCATAAAATGAAGTGATATTAGTTTTTAAATAAACATCTCGTCCATGGTTAAATGAAACAAAAATTCTATCTGAACCGAGTCATATATCGTCCGATCTTTCTTCATCCATATATATATCTACACCATTTCAAGTAATTTTAATATTTATACATTTTCTTCGGTCTTGTGGGAGAGAAAAAAACATCTTTCACATTTTGTTTAATGTATAATTTTTGTGAGTAGTCATTATAAATTTTCATCTTTTATCAAGAAAAAGAGTTCAATTAAAATGAAATTTTCTCTTGTATTTATAGAAAAACCGCATTTATTCGAATCTAACTTACAATTTTTTTTACCAATGTTAATGCTATTGAAAATCGGGTGCAGCTCAAAATTGAAGGTAGAAATATTCGTTGGATGGGGGTAACTGAATATGAAACCGACGATTAGAGTATCAACAGGATCATGTATGTATTAAAAAATATTTAATACTAGTAAAATAAATAAATTATTCATTTTTTGTTGGTTCTCATTTTAAAATTTTTTTAAAATTTCGTGTGAATAATGGATATCAATAAACCTTTTGCACTTTTATTTTTTCACAGAAACGTGCTGAGAATTTAGGTGCGGCTTAGAATCGATGGCAGCTTAGATTCGAATAAATACAGTAACTCAAAAAACAGAATGAGTATGCTTCTATATGAACTTTACCGCTTTTGACATTCTTTTGAAATAAAAATACGTAAAAGAGTGTGTCTGTGTGTAATTTTAATATATCAAGTTTGTTTTAGTATTTGTATCCTAGAAAATCTACTGACTGCTTAATTCTGTGGTAACAAAATATAACATTCTTTAAGATTAATATCTAAATACTGAAATGATTTTAAATTACCATAAACACTTCTGCATTTTAATAATAATAATAGTCGTATTCGTGATATCCTTAATTCACACGTGTCTCTTGGGTGGTGCTAAATGAGGAACAATCATGTCTAAGGTTGCTCAGAGATAAGCTCTTAATAAAATAGGCATCCTTCCATCTTGTATATGCCAAATTCGTAATTCGGGCATCATGAATACAGAGCATCTTCTTTCTGCGCAGAACTAGATACAGAGTCTCAGAAACGTGGTGGCATAAGTAAACTATACCAGAATGCCAGAACTTTCATGAACCACTTGTACAGACTACATCTCATATGTTCCTTTTCTTGTTGTTTAACTTTTTTACTTTTATTCCCATGTTAATTTGTCCTGGTTCTTGTTTTAAATGTTTTTTTTTATTATTTATCATTGTTCGTGTGTGGTATTTTTGACCTGTTTTATATATTTGGATTGAGCCTTCCAATAAAGATATATGTAACAACAACATAAACGGTTAGTATCGATAAAAGGAAGATTAAAAAAAAAGTAAAGGTATTAACGAACAACACATTTAATTACATGATTAAAGTTTTCGGCAATGAAAATTAAATTTAACGTTATTTTGAATAACTGATTATCATCAAAAGAATGTCAAATTTTGACTAATGTGAAATTAGAGCGCAAAAATCAAAATTTAGATTTGTTTTCTTTTTCAATGAAGTACTTTTAAGTCATAGTATTGTATTATAAACTGTAATTTCACTGCCGTTTTTATTAAATAATAAAATCACTGTTTCAGAAGCATTAAAAAAATAGTGTTTAAATTATACTCTTAAAATGGTGAATGGTGGAATAATTAAATTTTACATTCAAAAAAATAAATATATAAAGGGGAAAGTTTTCAGTTGAATAAGCAAGAAATGATTACATAAAAATAAGTAAACTAATTACTGAATTTAAAAAACTTATGCCAGATGACCAAATAATTTTAAATTAAGATATGAAGTTAAGCTCTATCATCAATTTCAGACTTAGATCAGAAATTATAAATATTTTTGGAACATTGACACATTTCATAATATATTTCCAGCTTCATAAAAAAATATTGTGATACAATATCTGGATTATATAAGACATTCTATGGATTTGTTCATTCAAAAAATAAAATCATATTGTAGGAGCATAAAAAGCTCCATATATGTAAAAACAATATTGTTAAAAGACATTATTGTTTAATTCATTTCGTATATGTAAAAACGATATTGTTAAAGGACAATTTCTTTCAAAACTGTGGTCTAATTAAGTAAGTTATTAGAAAAGGAAACCAATAGAAATATATAATATACATAAATTAAAAAATGTTTATAGGTAGCATTTCAACATTTTACCATTCATCAAAATTAATTATTTAAACAACTCTCTGCCCTATCTGTACATTCCGTTCCAATGTATCACTGATAATATTTTCACTTAAAATAATCCTTCGACGTAGCAAGAGCACTTGCTTATAGACTACATCCAAGTAATATAATTTCAAATTAAAAATAGAGAGGATTTTCTTTGAAGTCTGTTAAAGCAAGCGTACAGAAAAACCCTAAGGCACATGTTTAAGTTAATTTTGTACAATTAAAAAAAATTGGGGTAATAAAAGTTATTTTAAAATAATATATATTATATATATATATTATATATATAAAGGAGAAAAGCGACTGACTGACTGACTGACTGACTAATCACGATATCTCCTAAACTGTTTAACCTACAGACTTGAAATTTGGTAGACATGTTCCTTTCATGGAGTAGAGATCAGCTAAGAACGGATTTTTACGAAATTCGAAACGCAAGAGGCGTTATGGGGGGGGGGTTAAAGTGTGTTATAAATAATTGTTTCTATTTTTACACTACTCAACGTACAATCTTGAAATTGGGTAAGCAGATTCCTTTCATAGAGTAGAGATCCGCTATAAAATGGGTTTTGGGAAAATAGCCCCCCAAGGGGTGTTGAGGGGGAATAAGGGGCGTAAAAGATAAATAGTTTCGTTTTTAAAATACTTGACCTACCGCCTTGAAAATTGGTATAGGCATAGTTCTTTCATGGAGTTAATATCCGCTACAAAATGGGTTTTGGGAAAATTGACCCCCAAAGGGTGTTGAGGGGGGGGGTTAAGGGGCGTAAAAGAAAAATACTTTCGTTTTTAAAGTACTTGGCCTACTGGCTTGAAAATTGGTAGGCATAATTCTTTCATGGAGTTAATATCCGCTACAAAATGGGTTTTGGGAAAATTGACCCCCAAGGGGTGTTGAGGGGGGTTAAGGGGCGTAAAAGATAAATAGTTTCGTTTTTTAAAGTACTTGACTTACTGGCTTTAAAATAAGCAGGCATAGTTCTTTCATGGAGTTAATATCCGCTACAAAATGGGTTTTGGAAAAATTGACCCCCAAAGGGTGTTGAGGGGGTTAAGGGGAGATATAAATAATTATCCCGATTTTTAAACTATTAGACGTACAGTCTTGAAATTTGGTAAGCAGGTTCCTTTCATAGTGTAGAGATACGCCACAAAATGGGTTTCGTGAAAATAGACCCCCAAGTGGCGTTAAGGAGCTTAAGGTGTGTTATAGATAATTAATTTTCCATTTTTAAACTCCTGGAAGCACAGTCTTTAAATATGATAAACAGAATCCTTTTATGGAGTAAAGATCCAATATATAATGTGTTTTGTGAAAACCAACACCCCAGGTGGCGTTGCGGGGTCTCAAGGGGCGCTTAGACTCGCAGTCTTCAAATTTGGTAAGCAGATTCTTTTCATAGAGTAGAGATCCGCTACAAAATGGGTTCTGTGAAAACAGACCCCCAAGTGGCGTTGCGGGGGATCAAGGGGTGTTATAGATAATTATTCCCATTTTTAACCTATTAGACGTACAGTCTTGAAAGTTTGTAAACCTATTCCTTTCGTTGAGTAGAGATCCGCTATAAAATGGGTCTCGCGAAAATTAACCCCCAAGTTTCATTTCGGGGGATTAAGGGGCGTAATAGATAAGTATTTCCGTTTTTAAACTATTCTATCTACCTGCTTGAAAATTAGTAGGCATGTTCCTTTCATGGAATAGAGTTCCTCAAACAAAGAGTAAACCAAAAATTGACACCTAAGGAGGGTTGCAAGGGGTGAAGGGGAGTTACAGGAAAAAAATCCTGTTTTAAAATTGTTAGACCTGTGTACCTGAAATTTGTTAAGCATGTTCCTTTTGTTGAATAGGGATCCACTAAGAATGCATTTGACGGGAATCAACTCTTGAGGGAGCAAAGGGTTACTGGAGCGTGTTGGCAAAAAATTTCTTTTTTCAAACTACAAGAACTATAATAATGGAATTTGGTTTACATTTTTCTTTTGCTGAATTTAAATCCGCTAAGAACGGTTTTTGGGAGAACGACTCTCAACGGAATTACGAGGGGGGGGGGAGCGGGTATTGATAGCAAAAGTTTCGTTTTTCCCTGTTAGATTTAGACTTGAAATTTGGCTTCCATGTTTATTTTATGGAGTAGAGATCTACCTAAAATTGGTTTTGAGGAAATCCACTTTGTTTATAGGGTTACGAAAGTGTAAACATCATTCTATACTCAATTTTAGAGAATATTAGATAATACAAATTAATAGTTCTGTTCTTTTTTTTTATCAAGAGTTACAGGTGTAAGTATATTTTTTAATATACAGTAGAATTCTTAATCCTAGGACATAGATATCAATATTTTATATATATAAACAGACATATTTATAAAACATCATGAAATACCCAGCTAAGCGGGAGAGTAATGGCTAGTATATATATATATATATATATATATATATTATAAACTTAAAAATTTACTATTCATACACACACAAAAAATTTCGTTTTACTACAAGAAATTTCTAATTAATTATAATAAATCGATTTCTGTACAAACATTACTTATAAACGAATAGACAGTTGAAAAAATAAACAGCAAATCAGTTGATCTCAAGAGATCATTATCACTGAATTATCAATAACATTGTCAAAAAAACATCTAAGTGCTTAAACGTCATTAAGAAATTTTTTTCGCATAAAATTTCAGTAAATACAGTTTAACTCACCGATATTCAACCTTTTTTCTGCAGGGCCGTATACATATATCAGCCATTTCACGCGGGCCGCAACATGAGGTTAAACGGAAAGGAGTGGGGGGGGCAGAAACGCTTTAAGACCAAGATAACATTTGAAGTTTAAAGTAGGAAAATTGATCAAAATATTATAGCTCCTGTTTTGCTACATTTTTTATTTTTGACACTAACACTAAATTGAAAGAATTTAAGAAACATTCCTTCACAATTTTTGCATCAGTAAACGGTATTGTATGATTACCGCATAATATATGATTAAAACATAATATGATTACAACAATAATATAACAAAGTTCTTAGGATGTTTTTGTTACTACTGTGACATTACCACTGACAAAATACTCTGTTGCTGTTGCAAAGAATATTCAGTAAAGCCTATTTATCACCTTTAGAAAGAGAAAAAAAGTAATTGAATGTGATTCCTGTTTATTGGTATTTTTTAAATACAGCACTTTCGATACAAGTCAAACAATGTTTGTTTCACATGTTTGTTTTTACTACAAAACAGTCAGCCTCCAAGTCGTTCGAATATTTTTCTCTTGCAAATGTATATGAAAGATTGTTCAAAATTAGTTCCACTTATAAAATTGTCGCTACTCCGCTGTTGTCTCTTACCACTAACCGTATAACCGTTACAAATGGAAAAAGAATATCAATTCGCAGCGTACGGCATCGACAGCAAAAAAGCAAAATTGATACATTTAATTTCTTGTCAAAGAATTTCTCACATTTAATACATTACATTACATTTTAATACATTGTCTTAAATAAAAGAATTGCTCAAAGCAATGGATCAGGACCGGGCCACTTAAAAAGGCTCGGTGGGCCGCAGGTTGAGTATCGCTGGTTTAATCAATTAACTACTACTTTATGAAATTAATAAAACAAAATTAATAAAATATTTGTTGAATCGGTAACTATTGATTCTATACATTACTAGAAACTATACATTATTTATACTATATTACTCGAAAAGGAACCATTATGTGGCATTAAATTAAAGAAAATGAAAATTTTCCAAATCATTTTATACAGTATATTATCGCTCAGTTTTTAATGAAAAGGCGTTCAAAATACAGCCTTAAAAAAATGTACTGAAATCTGAATTCACTATTAACAACTACAAAAAGTATAATTTTTAAAGGTTTTTGATCATTTTTTGGAACTCTTCAGTTTAAATGAAGCAGAAGAATAAAAATAAACATAAAATGTCAAACCATTCTCTGCACCCAAATTTTGCATGTTAAGCAAATACTATTTGATGTTTACATTTAAAATATTTATTTAAATAAAGAAATCTGCGAATTATTATGCTGGGATAAATGCTTGAATCACACACATATTGATGAGGGTTCACTTTAATAACTTTCAATGTCAATTAATAACAGAATTCAAAGTTAGGGTAAAATTTTTATCACTGTAGTAATAATATGGGTCGATAAATGAGCTTGGGGTGGGATAATAGCTTGCTTGGGGACTAAACACTGGGGGGTTTGCTTCAAACTAACCACCTGATCTGAACATTTGCTCATGCACCTCAGCACCTAAGGTCACGTATACTGAGATGGGCACAGTAGGCTTTGACCTTCATTTGCTGTTGCGCCACTGAGTTAAGTTTTAGTTTAGTTTAGTAGTAATAATATAACCCTTTATTTTTGCCTTAATAATAGTCAATATCATTGATCAGTGATATTCAAACTTTTTTGATCACTTAACACTAAAGCGAAAATAATTATAAACTGTACCCGAAATGACATCTTACATAATATTATGTCTACGTGCGCATGTTTTAAATTCAATGCATTAATGGTGTTGAGCTTCCCAGACAGTAAAGAAACCACACAGTGACCAAATACAGCATCGTAATTACGTGATACAGGATCATACACTAGCAAGTCACTGAACCTTAATGCGTTATCGTATCCCCAAATATTATTTTGCCGAAAATTCTTGAAAAACATGTACTCCACTTTGCAGATCCCGACAATGGATCATCTCAAAGTACATGGCTTAAAAGTTTTCCCCAAATTATGCCAAATATTATCGGGAAAATTTTTTTTATGTAAAACGATTCTTTATCTGAAAAGGAAAAAATATTTTGTTACTTATAATAAATAAACAATTTATTCCTTGATCTAAAATTTAAATTTTTTTTATATTTCTTGATTATAATAGTACAAATTTAGGACGAGTCTCAGCACAAAAAAAGAAAAGAAAAGAAGCTTCATTTTTACTCTCTATTTAACCGTTCAAAAGACCTTAATTTAAAATTTATTTCGTTTATTACGAATATGTTTGTTCTTAATACTTTAACAGGTGTAATGGATCTATTAGCGTATCTTTTACACTAATCCTCTTGGGGAAAAGATATTAAATTAAATATTGTTCAATTGAAAACTTTCTACCGAAGAAAAAGACGCGATATATGTAAATTATGTCGTATATTTAAGCATTAACTTTTAGGTTCGGAGAGAGAGATTGGTTTTTGGAGTCAGATGATAGAAATCTGAGATTATAACGTAAAGTAATTGAAAGTTAAACGAGAGAAACTCGTCGATTGATTAATCTATACAAATAAATAAAATTGAAGTGTCTGTTTGTAATTTCAAATTAGCAGCTTTGTACTAAATGCAGTTAAAGGTATATACGGTACTTATATCAAAAATTCAATTTTTAAAATTTTGTCTGTCTGTCTGTCGGTCGGTCTATATGTTCCGGCTAATCTTGGGAACTTCTGGTCCGATTTTAAAAATTCTTTCACCAATGGAAAGCTACTTTATCAGGGAGTAACATAGGATATATTTTATCTCCATATTCCTACAGGAACGGGAGCTATGCGGGTAAAACGTTGACGTTGCTTACGCCCCGCCAAACTGGCACAAAATTATGCATTTGGTCAATAATGGAAATTTTAATAAAAATTTTCGCACATTTGTAACAAATAACTGAAACATAGTGTAATTTAGCATCTTTACAAAAAGCAGTTTTTTAAATGGTTTTTTATTAAACGTCTAACGTGTATTACGTTACGTTTGTTAAATGTCAAACTCAAACTTTGAGAAATATCGCCAAGTTGGCTAAGAAGTTCTCTATTCCGACAATCTTAGATATTTTAATGCAAATTTTCTCCCACTTTTTAAAGAGGGAAACGAAATAAAGTTTTAGCGAATTGCGCGCGTGTGATATTGAAAATTCTATGGTAATATTAATTGACAGTTTCAAAAAAAGTTTTGATTACTTTAGTATTTTTGATTAGTTTAATTAGTTTTGAAAGTATTTATTACTTTGAATTTTTGGAATAAGTACAAAGACCACATGGCGGAAGATATTTTACCAAAGAAGATTTTGTTAATACCAAATATGCCTTTCAATTAACACATCTACAACGAAACGTAATAAAAGTTTTCAGAATGGTTGGGAAGAAGATACATGATTTTGGAATGATTAGTCCTAGAAGTGTCGACGGAAATGGCTTTGATAATGAAATTGCTTGAGAATTAAACTACGATTTTATAGCATTGCAACATCAAGTAACAGAATTTATCCCTCAATTAACTCCAGAACAAAGTCACGTTTTCCAACAAGTGTTACGTAAAATAGAATCCGGCAGTGGTGCACTCTTTTTTCTCGACGCCCCTGGAGGAACCGGAAAAAGGTTTTAGCTAAACTTATTATTAATGACTATCAGAAAAACCCAGAAGATAGCAGTTGCTATGACTTCTTCTGGTATAGCCGCGATTTTACTGACCAACGGTCGTACTGCACATTCCGTTTTAAAATTATCACTTAATCTTGCATTTGAAGATTCATTTATCTGAAATTTCAGAAAAAATAGCTCTCAAGGCTGGATGCTTCCACAATGTAAGCTTTTAGTGTGGGATGAAAGTACGATGTCTCACAAAAAAGCTATAGAAGCGTTTAATTGGACTCTTCAGGATTTACGAGATAGTACAGATATTATGGGAGGAATGGTAGCTTTATTATATATTGCTTATGAAAAGCTTATGAAAAAAGTTGAACAATTCAGTCTGAAAATGAATATGAGATTGCATCGTCATAATGACGTAGATTCGGAACATTATGCACAGACGCAATTGAAAATCGGTTATGGATGTTTGGACGCAAATGCTGGAGGTTATATTTTACTTCCAGAGAATTTTGTAATGTAGAAGAAAATGATGTAAATCTTATTGCTCAAATTTACCCAGGCTTGAAACAAAATTTAATTTGGGGTCAGTGGTTGCGAACAAGATCAATATTGGTGCCTAACAATGACATTGTCCATAAAATCAACATTGAAAATTTAAACGACGTGCAGGGGAGAAGGGGGGATGAAGAAATATTTATCAATTAATACAATCATGGATAAAGAAAAAAGTACTTGATATCCCACGGAGTTCTTAAATTCACTTTAACATTTGGGTGTACCCTCACATAAACTTCAATTAAACTAAATGTACCAGTTATGCAAAATTTCGATGCTCCTCGACTATGTAAAGGAACGGGGCTTTGGATCACAAAACTGATGCAGAATATACTTGGTGCCAATATTTGAACATTTGTCATGAAAAGGGATAGTGTTATCATACCTCGAATTCCAAGTATTCCCACTGACCTACCTACCATTTCAATTCCAACAAGTTCAATTTCCAATTAAGTTGCTTTTAACAAAGCTAACATTTCAGGTAGCAGGGGTGCATTTGGAAAAGCAATGTTTCTCCCATGGCCAACTATATGTAGCCTGATCGGAGTGCCAATGCCCAAATCTTCACATATTTACAACTGACGGAAGAACATATAATATGGTATACAGTAGCATCTTAGAATAATATTCTGTTTTGGGCACTTTTAAAGAGGAATTATATATTAAACGTAGATACTTTCGATGTTTAAAGATACTAATAGTTTAAGTTACTGAATTTTTGTTGTTAATTAGTTTAAAAAAACTGAAAACGCAATTTATTATAATAATAAGCTCAATTTTAGAATTTTTAAATTTTATTGGTTCCAATCAAGCAATAAAAAATTGCCATATTATATTACTTTATAATGATAATAATTACGACTTTGACAGTAATTTAAAGTCATCAACGCGAGCGGAGCCGCGGGTAAAAGCTAGTTAATTAATATATAAACTTGATAACTGACAGTTGGTCAGTAAGATATTAGAATTACATTCATATCGACTTGAAGTAGATTATTTGAGATAGGAAGTTATGATTATTTCCTAACTTTATATATATATATATATATAAGTGACCTTATTTATAATTAAATATCTCATCGTTCCCATTTCGGCTCCAAGACTTTATATTCGAGCATTTCCTTCCTTGGGTTTTGTTAGATTTATAAAAGAATAAATAAATAATATTTGTTTTAATTATGGCTGGTATGTTCATTAAGAGATTCTGGAACAAATCTCTTACACAGGTTCTTAAAATTTACTACCAATACTACCACTTTGCTTTTTTAGAACTAGGTTTGAATATTTTCTATATGTATGAATTTATTATATACATATTTAATAATACAAATTAAATTTATTTCGATAAAATAAAGAAAAATTTATTTCTATTTGATAAAATAATTTCGCTTCCATACTTCAAAAAATCAAATTCCATCTAACTCGAAAATTCGAATTATCTTATAATAATCCAATTAACTATTAAACAGGAAGTTTAACAAACAGTTGTAGTCTAATTCACGATTAGCAATTTAATTCCAAGATTTTTAACTCGTTCGTTTTTCAAAAAATCTGAGTTTTGCTATACCTTATTACGAAATATATAGCTTCAAATATTGTAGAATAGCTGCTAACAATAACTAATTTTCATTTAAAATACCATGTATAAAAACACTATTCTGAATAAAACGCGTGTGAATCTGTCTCATAAAATCAATTTAAAAAACTATTTAGTCAATTAAATACCATTATTACTCTTTTATTTAAGTTAATTGGGTTAGAAAACTAAAAAATTTTAGATTTGTAAATGGTCTGAATTTTAGCATCTTTCAGCTAATCCTTTTTAAACAAGATATCAATCATTGGCATGGCCAAGTAATTTTAGCGCGTTTTTCACATGTTGTACTTTACAATAGGAAAATTCGGGAAAACTATGGGAAAATTTAAATATGATTCGGCTCATCTAGGGCACAAATGTGACCAAATGCCGAAAACCCGTGGTCAATTGGTTACTTATTGGCTGAGAAAAAGGTACGACAAAATATGGAACGAAGACGAAGACGAAATTTGAGTCCTAATAGTGCTTTTGTTCAACTACGTGAAAAACGAGCTAAAAAGTAATTATATTTTATTTATTAACTGACCTACACCAAGAAAATTTTAGGAAATATTTAAATTTATTCCTATCTTGCATGTTGTATGTTTATTAAGTATTTTTTAAAAAATATATATATTATATATTCCTTGTGTTCTATCTCTTTTTAAGTATTATAAGACATTTGATGAAATGCCCGATAAAAAATAAACCACAAAAATTCTTTATTGCAAAGGTACAAAATACCGAAGAGTGATTCTCATGTATCATAATATTTTACATGAATTTTTATTGAGTGAATGTAAATCATACGTTCATTTCAACTAACTTTTAAAATGTACGAGGTCTGTTAATTTGTTTGTTGCCATTATTTTTCAAACAAAACACAATTGAAATAAAAAAAACTTCTCACACTTATTTTGCATATCCCGTTTTGCTAAATAGATGTAATGCAATAAAATTTATTGAGAATCATTAGCACACTTTGCGAGGTAAAATTCTTCGATTATTAGTATTTATTTAGTCAGTCTTGAATTCGAACTAAAAATATCGTATAATTCTTTAGACAAAAATAGCGCACAAAAATCATAATGAATACAAAAATAGCAGCAAATAATGATATTACGTTTATCTTTAAATAGTTAAAATACCTTTACTCTATATATGAGAATATTATATATGTCATCCAGACATGGTTTTGCGTTGAAAAGGAAACCATTCTTACAACCAGGGGAAACATTTTGGTCTGCTTACCAGACTCACCAAACCGTTACTTTACCACGTATTCAGTGGTTTGGAACATTGAGTGTTCTGCATCATTTATAACGGTTGGTTTTTGATTTTCAGTTTAACCAAGCAGATTTCAATAACAAAAAAACAAAAAAAGAAACAGAAAAAAATGTTTACATGATTCAGTTTCGCATTCTTTATTTGCGTGTGGGTGAAGATTATTTCCTAAAGAGAAAACACGTGTGTTCTGAGGAAATGGGGTTGTTCAACCACGTTTAGATAAATAAAAAACGTTCAAATGAGAGAGCAATTATATTTCTCAGTCATTTTTTTCTTGCATCATATAATAACGGCTTTAAACTAAATGCTATGTAATTTTAAATTACAAGCACAACTGCAGATTAGAAAACTAAAATTACGATATTTAATCATAGATAAATTTTGTAACTTTGTAAAACCATAATTTATCAGACTTAGTAAAAAAATTAGGAAAAAAAAAGTAAATGCGCAAATTGTATAAAATTCTTTTAGTACTGGGTTATTCATAATTCCCTTCAAGGTTTCGAAGAGCTAAAACTAAAAAACTAAGACGAATACAGTAAAAATGAACATATAAACGAATACAAAAAAAAAGTTCGTTTTATCAGCAATATGTTACAGAAGTTCTCTATGTGGCCACATGGCATTCATTAATGCAATTGTCCAGTTCCTACCAAACTCTACTTAATATAATAGTATCAACGTTATTGACAGCCCCTGTTAACTTTCAAGGAGTTCTGCTACATCACGCAACAAAGGAGGGGGGATACAAAGACTTAAATCTTATGCAAAAGACCAGGTTTTCGGATAACACGGATAACAAGGAAAGGATAACACTTGCTGTCAATAGCGTTGCTAATACAGTCGACTTTCGATAATTCAAACCTCCGATAATACGAACCTTTCCCTAATTCGAAAACTCATTCCCTAGAAATACTCTTGATATTTCGAACTAAAACAATACGTTTTGGTACACTCAATAAGTCGAAGTAAAATCTGTGGCTGGCCAGACTACAACACGCAAAAATTTGAAGTAATCTTACAAAATTTTTTGACTATTTGAATACTTACTATCTTGTACAGTTCTGTAGCAAACAGGTTGGAACTTAGAAGTTTTGTGTTGCATTATCTCTGCGTGTCTCCCCTGCAACGTAGCCCCGTTTAATGATTATCTGTTTGTTACCCCTTCTTAGTGTTATCCGGTTCATCACTTTATACAATTTTACTGCTTTCTTTCTTCAAGTGGACAATAAACCAACCGCACCTGTTGTCAACCATCCATATCTTTCATTTAACACGCGGCCTTACTACACATGTGTAAGGCCACGTGTTAAACTGGTCCTCTATTGTGAAGAAGAGGTGCGTAGGATTGTGTATGAATGTATTTTTTAATACAGGACTTTTAACTTCTGATATTTATATTACATAATAAAAATACTTTGACATAATTTTATACAAATGTTCAATTGTTGTTTTATTTCATAGTTTCAAATTTAAATGTGTTGGAAAAAAATTCTCTTCGTGTATTTTGGGAGTTATTTTCTACTCTCTTGATAATTCGAAGTTTTTCGTTGGTCCCTCCAACTTCGAATTATCAAGAATTGACTGTACCATATTCAGTGGAATGTGGCTAGAGCTGAACTATCCAGTGGCGTAACGGAGAATATTAGGGCCCCCTGCAAAGTCAGGTTTTGGGCCCAAGCTGGATTTCACAAAAGATTGTAGTCATTCTTTGGGCCCCCTAGAGTCCTGCTCCACCCAGCAAATGTGGGGGTGTACGTTACGCCACTGGGACTATCGCATTGTTGTATGCCCTGTGACCACATACAGAACACTGTAATGGATGGGCTATCCCATCCATTAGTGTACGAGAGTTAAAAGAAAAACTAGCCATAGTCAAAGCAACGCAATTTATTTACAATTCTCAACAATGACACAAATTCAACAACCCAAGTTAAGAAATGCATCAATTGATAAATATAGGAGCAATAGCGAAGTAGACGAGATAATCGGAGATGTAATAATAAATCGGATCACTTACACTTAGCCGTTCAGGCAATACACCTTTTTGTATTTGAATATAATTTCTAAAGTAATCCAGTCCAAATCGACTGAATCCAATTTAACAACTAATTAACCAAATCGTCAATCTTAATATTAATCAAATAATCTAAGAAGTGCCTCATCTAGCTTTCCCTTATCTTACATTAATCCTCACCACTATCCTTAAGCTTCTAACTTCTCTCTCCCTCTCGAACCCGAAAGCTAATACTTAAATACACGACATAATTTACATATATCGCGTTTTCCTCTTCCAGAGGAGTTTTTCAATTAAATAA
Source organism: Trichonephila clavata (assembly GCA_019973975.1). Classification (NCBI taxonomy): domain Eukaryota; kingdom Metazoa; phylum Arthropoda; class Arachnida; order Araneae; family Nephilidae; genus Trichonephila; species Trichonephila clavata. Next base: position 90,638 of record BMAO01007502.1, on the reverse strand, counting down.
TATTTAAAGAAAGTAATTCCCCAAGAGGATTATTAAGGAAAACGCGGATAGACCCGTTACAACACCTGTAAAATATGAAAATATGTAATTAAAACTTGATTTTTTTTCTGTTTTGCTTCATATGCTCTTTTTTGCTGTATTCGACTTAGTTTATTTTACTACAACTCTCTAAACCTTGGAGGGAATTATGAATAACCACCTGTATTAAGATAAAAAGTATTTGTACATTTTTTTTCCTGCAATTTTTCCCATGTATATATACACTATTTCTCATAATTTAGAAGAAATCGACTAATTTTCAAACTATTTACATCTTTCTGAACCAAATTTTGGAAGAATTTTCCATGTCCTTTTATCAATCATTTGTATAATGATGTTCAGATTTCTAATGATGCTATGAGAAGTCAGGTAATACCGCATATTTCCAAAAATAAGCCGATCCGTGCTTAAACTAAAAGTGTGTTTATTCTTCAAAAGTTTACACGAAATTCAAAATTCGTATACAAGCCGAATTGGAAAAAAAAGTCAATTAACTGTAATTTTCAAACATGCTGCCATGAAGGCGAAAAGGATTTTAAACAGTAGAATAACTTCCGGTCAAATTGCTGTCAAGTGAAACGCCAGACGTCAACGTCGATAGTTTTATTTTTGCAACCATCTCTGATGCTAATGCATTTTTTTCTGTTCAATTGTTACCTTGTACTTTGTCCGTGGAAATCAAACTTTCCACCACATTTTTTTTCTCGAAAATAAGCAGGATGAGAAATTTGTATATTGCACGTAATCACCGACTTATGTTTCATGTCCTGGAGAAAAAACTCGCAGCCTGATGGCCATAAACATTCAGGTATCCGAATGAGCGAATGTGAATTTTGCGAACTATTCGAAAACTCGGATTAAAACACTAATTTTAAAGAAGTTATGCACCTTTTTTTTTAAAAAAAAAACTAATAGAAGTTTTATATTCAAAGCACCCTAATAGTTAAAAGATTAAAATCGCGCTTGTGCATGGGTAGCGGCAAATGCTAAAAAAAGTTGTCGTTAAACTACGTTTTTTTCTGTGAGATCTCAACATATCTTTATCTATGCCGACCTCTTTAACTTTAAAAACGTTCCAAAAATTCTCTGCGTATACACGTAAAGGTACGGTAATTAATATGCAATGATCAATTAAAATTATGCGAATGCGAAGTAAAGCTTTTGTATAGAACGTATTTAAAGGATATCTAAATAAATTGTTGAAAATATAAAATCAATGAATTCTCGCACGAATATTTTAATATTTTTTCTCCTGAAAATAGAAGAGAAAAAAAATTTTCGTGATGTCTTCAGACTTATTTAAAGCTTCCAAAAACAAAAATATTAACAATTACAAATGGATGTGTATTGAAATAAAATGTTAAGACTTCATTGAATTTTAAACAACGAACTTACGCTTTTCTTTTCTTTTTTTTTTGTTATTCCAAGGGGGGAAAAGGAATATTGATGAAAGGAAACATATTCGTAATTCAAATTTTCAATTATTTTTTTTATATTCATTGATAACATACTGCTTGGATAGTTTCAGTACTGATTGTTTATTGCCAGCTCATCTCCACTGAAGACTTAAAAAGGACAATTATTTTAGGTAGTACTCAATAATATGCACGAGATTATACAGGAAATGATCAGTGAAACGTGTAGTTTGTAGAAGTTAATTTATCACCCTAAAAAGTTTTAAAAACGAAATTAAAGAATTCAGTGACATATTCAGGTTAATCTTGTACATATCTTTTGACATTCCATAATCCGTCCAAGATTGTTTTTCTTTAATCATTACTAAATAAAATCGATGTATTCGAGTCAAATTATTTGAAGTTTTCCCGTATATTAAATATATATGAGTAAAATTGAAATACTTTTATCAAAAAAAAAACCCCGAAAGTATTTGTTTTGTATAATACTTATAAAATATGTACAGCATTTCTTAAAAAAAAAAGATTCATTTTAAGTTTTATAGTCATTTTTTCCTTAAAAAAATTTGTTTGAGAGTTTTTACGTCATTGATGCTATATAAAAGTCGTTGAAAAAAAATTAGCGCATACACTTAGATAAATATTACATCCATTGACTAAAATATATAAACGCTTTATCTCAGAACATTGCTGCATTCGCGTAAAGAGGTCAAGTTTACTGGTCATCAAAAACAGTGTCAAGTAGCCTCAGGAGACAGATTCAGAGGATGAAAATAACCCACTAGTACACAAAGGTGAAACTCATTATCATAAGCAAAAGAAATTGCTAAAGATATAGAGATACAGCGGAATATTTTAGGAGGTTGCTTTGAGAAATCGAACTTTGACCTTTTTAAATGCATGTTGCTAATTGTATATTTATTGACTGAACAAATCAACATTGGTAATAGGATTTTGTCTTCTATCTCTATGATCCATTCATGAACATTGTTTTATTTATTTATTTTAATCTATTTTCCTTAATAACGACAAAGAAAATTGTAGATCATTCACTAAAAACAGCAGTCACCAAATGAAGAGAGAGAGTTTCACGCAGAATTTTTAAACGTCATTCATATCCTCTAATCTGTAAACAATATTAATTTGTTCAGTAAAATAAACAACATGTGTGCATGTTCAATATTTTAAAGTAAACAATTAAATTAAATACTCAATGACAGACGGAGAAAAAATTTACAAAATTGGAGATTAAAAATAATAGTAAAGATTAATAAACAATGACAATAAGGAATAATTTTCCCTCAAATCATTTTTTTAATATCGACTTAACATTCGAAAATTGTTTCAAGCATTCCAAAAAGTTGTAAGCTTTAAATTCTTAAATAATTAAATTATAGGTATCTATCTTTTCCTCATTCTATGAAAATTGATAAATTAGAATAACTACACTGATATAAATAATGCATTTAAATCTTTCACTGACTGGCATACAAATTCATTTTAGAAGATAATATCTATGAATAATTTATTCAGAGGCATACCCAGTATCTTATTACAAAAACCTAATACTTTTCAATCAATTATTTATTCGAATACAATAAATTATTCTAGTGATACCAATTAAAGTACCAGAGATCCGATTCACAAAATCATGCGCATTGAGTTTAATAACTTAAGTATTCACGGAAGTAAAACAGACTACTTGAAAAATGCGAATTTTTAAAAAAATTTATATAATATCTGTAAATAAATCTTTGTTGCAATATTTTTTAAAATGTGGATTTTTATCACAAAATTAAAGAATCGTCTATATTCAGTTTTATCTGATATATTCTATTTCTGTTGCTTGTTGTTGCGACAGTAACATCAGATCAAGGTCCACGAAATTCATCGAGGATATTCTATTTCTTCTAATGAAAACTGAATAACACAATTATTATACATAAATTATTGCCGATAGAGCTTGAAAGTTTCATTTAAACTCTACATTAGTCGATATAAATGAAAAAAATATTGTTTCCGTGTAAACATTTTAGAATGATTCAATACACAGTTGGACCTCCTCTATTTAACGAAAGCGCTAAATCCCGAATCGTTGTGTGGGAAATTCATTCAATAGAGATTTATCTTTCAATGTACTAAGTTTGGGGTTCAACCGAAAAATTCACAAAATGAAGATATTCGGAAAATAGAGGTTCTTTCTTGGAGATCCTAGGTATTTTTGTATAAATCCTCAAACTACATGGATCGTTTTCAGCGTTAATATGATCAAAATGAAGAATGTTTTATGATTTTAGACAAAATTCTCTCACTAGTTTTCGCTAAGATCGTGAGATAAAACTGATTTATGGAAATATTTTTGTGGTTATCTGTTTGGTCGACCTACATAGAACGCAGTCTGTTACCTTCTCTCAACGGTGAACGGAAATTCGAAGTATTTTAAAATTTTTAAGTAAAAATGCAAGTTTAAAGTGTTTAGAGATTAAATTCAAACGCACTGTCTTCAAAAACAAAAATCACCTGCTTTTCAAAATCTAGAGGGGTTGTTCAATACTATTTATAAATCCAAATTACAGTAATTAATTTTGTCTTTGATTGTAAAATGCAAAAAAATACATCGCATATTTTGTATATCCTTTTTTCAAGAAAACAAACCGACGTTTGATATTTGCTTGTTTAAAAATATTTCAGAAAATAAGGAGTATATTTTTGTAGGAGTCACTTTATCATAAAAAATATTCATCCAAATAGATTCGGTTTTTTTTTTTTTTTGGTCATTATATTAAAAATCTTTAACATATAATGTTAACAAATGATAGATCTTAAAATTATTTAGAAACAATATAGTAGTATGAAAAAGAGGTTAAATTAGGGTATTAAAGACGGATACTGCGGTATCTATGAGACATAGGTATTCTTAATTCAAAGAAATTTTGAAACATTCAATATGCTTTTAACTCTCAAAACTAAGTTTCAACCTTTTGTAAATAAATTTCATAGAATTGGTTTTAATTGTACTATTTCAACATTGGTATGATTTGCTTGCAATCCCTCAAAAAATACCTAATGTGACTTTAAGGTCACGCACTGAAAAATAGCTTCGTAATTTACATTAAGGTTCTCCAATATTAAAAACAGGAATAGTAAGACATGTTATAATGCAATAATAAAAAAAATTAATGACAAAAAATTGTATATGGTACTTACATTAAAGTTCTTAATGCCATGGGTAACTGAATTTCCACTGCAATGAAAAGTACATCAGGAAAAGCTCTTTTAAAATTCATATCCATCGATTTCTACCAGGAAACAACTTCATTGCATAAAATTTTCTCCCTGGATTCTTTTCCAAAAAAGTCCAATGTAAATGGTAAAGGAATACGCACCAGCTTCTTTCACTCTTTCTTATTCCACTCAAAAAATGTAATTAAAATCCACAAGCAGAAGCTCACCACAATCATAAAAAACAGAGATTAGTAATCGAAGAACACTTTTAACTATCATTATTTAATCCTTCGAAACTCTCAAAAGAACATCACTCCCGTTTGGCTTAAATCTTAAGACTAGTTCTAAAAATAGGCACAATAATTTATCTTTCATTGTCGTGAATGACTTCATAACAAATACTACTAAAATAAATCCTCATGCTAAATAATAACGTCCACATTAAATAAAAGTCGATAGAATCAAAACTGGTCCAGCAGATGTTGATGTGGTAACAATGCCAATGCACACCCGAGAAAATGTATACTAAAATGTGATTAATTCGTAAATAATACATTTAAAAAAAAATTCTACTAATTTAACTAATGATATGTATAAAATATCACAAATATTGAAGTATATTTAATCATTAACTAATCTAACATCTTTAAATGAATTTTAAGACATCTTAATAATACGGTTATAAATTATCAGAATTAAAAAAATTGCTATTTATCACGTCATGTATTTTGGTATTTTTTTTTAATATTACTATACAAAAAAAATATATATATAAATACATTAGAAATGAATTAAGGTTCAGTGATAAAATACTCTGTAAAAAATAAAATTTTCATTTTCAATTATCTAAATAATTTGTTATATATTATGAAGCTTGAGTAATTTATTTAAAATTTAATTAGTGTAGATGAATTGCCTTTAAAAGATCAAAATATTTTAATAAACGTAAAATATAGGAAAAATTGTTTTTGAAATGTACAACTTACTTTCAAGAAAACGGTAAAAAATAATTTTTCCTGCTTTAAAATTGATTCACTCCCCCTGTAATGTAATTTAGTGCATTGGCGCATTGCTCACCACAGTGAAAATTTTCCCCCCAATGACTGAATTAAATATTGTACTTCCAGATATCAACACTAAATATGGATTGAAAAAAAGTGATATTTTCTCGATAATTTATAATAGTGGTACACACATATCATTTCAGCTCGTGTAAATGGGGTATAATTCTTATCAGGAGTCTTTCAGAACCCGCGAACAGGTACAAAATATTGAAGCAGAACTGCCTAAAGCAATTATTTAGGCGACCCTTGAGCAATGGTGTTTACCCCGGAATGTCTGGTGTTAGAGAAATACATGTGTTTTCGATGCGCAGCATTGCTTCTTGTTACAAAGTTCCTCTCAGGCAAGAGAATTCGTCTCTAAAGACTATGCAATTGGTGGCTCAATTTCTTCTTGATACCGACTAGATAGATAATCCGCGGAATCAGCTAATTGGTGCAAGATTGCATGGAGTCCGTGGAGATGATGGCGGAAGGCCGTAGCAAGATGAGACGTTTGCTCCATAATCATGCTCTCACGGTCCGTCATGATGCTCTCGAAATCACTGTCTGTATCCTGATCGGAAGAACAACCCATGCTGCTTCCTAATCCGTCATCTGAGGGTTGCCTCGGTGTGGTCATTCCTGTGGTCAGTCCTGGTGTCATCATCATACCTATGGTAGACCGCCGAGGACTGGACATTCCACTTAGAGAACCTACAACTGGAAATAGAGTGACATTCATGGAAGAGGGACCCCACAGTAGCTCGGTTTTTACATCCTTCAGCATGGTATAAAAACTAAATAGGTCTTGGTACTGGATCCCAGGAGGAGGGGTATGAGGCTTTCGGCGATTTTGAACTTCCATATCTTTTAGGCGAGAGGGAACCAAAACAGTAGCATCCATGTTATTGACAGCTTTCACAAACCGATCAATTGCACTTATAACTGACTGTTGAGAACACGTAAATCTTTGATCACCACCAACACCCCTACGACGGTGTGACAGTGTCGGTGCGACCGGTGCCGGACTATCACCGTAATTTAGCATTATGATGAAGAGACTCGGAAGTCACTCAAATAAACACGCGTGCAACTTGCACAGAAGTCGACGTTTCGTTCGTGTGCGTAAGCAGCACACCCGCTACCCCGAACTAGTTTGCCACCTGAGTGACCTGACTCCAAATGCAAGGTAGATTTTTCGCCGCTTGGATCTACCGAAGATAGAGCTGTAACGCACCTTGAGGCAGAGCAACTTTTAGAAGAAAACCAGATTTGGCGAGTTATCTTTCAATATTGTAGAAAGCCGTTTGACAAGAAAAATTATTTGTAAACAAAAGGGTTTCTTTGATGTATATTCAGCATAAATATTGATTAATTCACCAAGTTTTTTCCTCGGAATTTTTTTTCCCACGGTGAAATATGTTATTAATTATTCATGTTCAGGAAAGTAGTCTAAAAATTGTTAAATTATTTATTTATTTACTAATGAAAACACGTGCTAATATTTTGAAATAAATAATCTCGAACGAAGAAATTAGTTGTCAAAAAATGTAATTTTACGGATTGAATTATTTATAATTTAAGTAAAATATTTTAATACTGAATTATTTTTAAATTTATTTTAATCAAAGAAAAAGAAGTACTTAAAAATATATAATATCTCCATAATTTTAATTCCTTGTTTATTGAAGTGAAAACTTCTTTAGCGGCGTTGGGCACTTTTTGGTTACGGAAAATCTTATGGGTTCGCGTCACCGACATGCTCTGACTAGCGCATGCGCAGTGTGCTGTTAGCTTTAGACACTTTTTGGATGGGTGAAATCCCAGACGTTCGCGTCACGGACATGCTTATAGCAGTTTTTCTGTAACTAAACAGCTGACGTATAGTGCTGTGTATATCTTATAAGTGAAATTTAATGGATTTAGTGAAAAGTTCAATGTGTATATAGTATGCATTGTTGAAATAGTGTTTTTGTTTGATTATTATTTGAATCGTTTAATTGAAGAATCATTGTGCAGTACAATAGTGAGTACTTAATAAATAAACTAATATTTTTGAGATAAATAAATAACAGAAAATTATTTTAAATACTCGCATTTATTTTGGCATTTGAAAATTTTATATTATTTAAAACTATTTTAAATCTTCGTATTTATTCTGGCGTTTAAAAATTTTGTATTATTTATTTTCTAATATTTAATCTCTGCAATGCATCACGCAATCCGGATAAGTATTTCACAGTGGCTTAGACGTTTTCTTACTATCGTGGTAAAACAGACTTCTAATTCTTCAATCATATATTTATCGTGAATTTTGAAATTAAAAATTTTATAAAATCTAATAATAATTCAAGATTAATGTGTTGAAGTATAAAATAAGGTTATTAATACAAATAAACATAAAAGATCAACAAGTCATCGAGAGGATCTAACGTTAGAACTGAAAAGGTTACAAAACAATACACTACAAACGGTCACCAAAACTTTTCTAGAATTCATCTCCAACAAGAAAGGATTATCGATATTTTCATTCAATTGTCAAAGTTTGCATGCGCATGCAGCTGACCTAAAAAACGATGATTTCGTAAAAAAAATCAAATGTTCCTCTTTTGTCAGAAATTCGTATGGAAAAAGAAGAAACACTTAATATTCCGAATTTCAACTTTGTTGTAAGTTATAAAAGACCCGAAGTTCCAGCAGCAGACGTAGCTATTTATCACAGTTCTCAAGATACGTCACACTTCATTACTTTACATACAGACATACACACTACATTCACTTGAAGCATTGGTCATAATGTTTCTGATATAGGCAAAATATGCGTTGCTTGTTGCGATTCCGAGAATGGGCTATACATATTAATGGTTGCCGTTTATATTTCGCCTGGAAAATCTATGAGACAGATACAACAATTTTTATTCGAAAATTTGATGATTTACACAAAAGAAGGTTCTGAAACACTCGAAAAAAGATTTGGCGAAAAATATATGATAATGTACGGATGATTTTAAGTGGAGACTTCAATATTAACTTTGCAGATGATAAAAAACAATGATGTAAAAAAAACTCAGTACTACAAAATATAAAACTACTATCGATGCGGTTTTAACACACGCGATACTTAGATAAATTTGAATGAAACATTTTCCTTTCTTACTTTAGCTATCATAAGCATATTGTATCTTTTTTAGAACAAAATGAAATAATTGAAAGTACAAAAAGTCTAAGTATTGTTGAAATTAATGATGAAAACAATTAAAATAATGTTAAAAATTAAGTACATGAAATTGAAGTAAATACAAATACTATTCATAAATAATATGATTGTACAAAAATTGTTATTTATATTGAATTGTATTTGTATTTTGTCATGATCACATCCCGTAATATATTTGAATCATAAAAATCCATATAAACATGCATATAATTATTGCTTGGAGTGTCAATAGATGTGAAAATCAGATTGATGTTGATCATTTTAATTCAAACATTATGAAATTTCAAATTTTAATATGAAAAGTTCTAAGTTTTCCCTTCTATCGTCAGTCTCTATAACTGCCATTTTTGTTCTTTTAAAATAATCCTTAAAATAATTTAAATTATTTTTACTTTGATGGTACTCTTATACATTAGAAATATCAGGAAATGTTTAACTTCAAAATTGAAGATTTAACGTATAGCAATAGATATGTTGGTTTAGTGTTGTGCTGGGATTTGAAAAAGCGTTTGAGATTATTCCTGATTTTAATTTTAAAAAATCTGTTAATACAATAACTGTTATATAATTAGAGGTGTAGAGGCAGCAAAAGTAAAATTTCTTATTTCCTCGGTTGCTAATTAATTTAAAAGTTCTCTTAATTAAACAATGCCGTCTTTCACATCTGAATCGCAGTCATACGACGAGATGGAAATCAGAATTGGCATCTTACTGTTAAAATTTCTATGTCGTGTTAAAATCAGCTTGCATCAAAATGCACAACATTTATTTTTGCTTTTTTGTTTAAAGTTATATCAAGTTCTTTGTGACTTCATTAACCGATTCTTCTGAACTTAATTTTAAAAATGCGAAATGAAATCATAGTAAACTAACTTTTAGTAAAATAAATTTTACAACCAAATCGATCCGATTACGTCACACTTTGGTAAGAGGGCTATTGGCAACAGACCTCATAATTTTGAACTATGGTCAAATGACAAGGACGTCAACTGAGCTGGCACTCTGCTCTCCAAACTTCCAAACGATTCCATTACAAGGATTTTCAGGCCAGAAAGATTTGACCTCTCTCTACACTGCAGCTAAGCAAATTTAAGAGCTCAAATATCCATTTATGTTATAGAAATTAAGTACGTTGTTGGTTTTGGTAAAAAAGGAAAAAAACACAACAACAGATAATTAAGTTGATCTGTTTATATTCATAATGGATACTTCCTACATTTGCTCATTAATGTTCCAAAATTATCTCAGAGTATGAATACAATATTGCTCTTACGATCTATTGACTTACGGCATTCTCCTTTATCTCTATTTACTTAATGTCATCTATCCTTCTAGTGTAAAGCTAGAGAGCAGAAAGTCCCATAACTTTAAAACTGTGTACATTAATAAATGTCGGTCTCTCGCACATAATAAACAATGTATTACATACCTAGTTATGGCCAATTTGATTCTAAATCAAAAAGAGTGCCTATATGCAATGCATACAAAATTTAATTATATATTCCTCATGCTTTACTTTCGTAGTAAAACTTTTTTTTATTTCTACTGGGCTGCGGATTGGTGCATTACAATTGCAGACCTAGTACATTCCCTGATAGCTGGTATATCTTTTTAGTGCGGCACCATATAGACAAATACCAATCGCCTCAGGTAATTTTGACACCCATTTTCCTTTTAGAGAGAGGAACCTGAGCTCTGATGATGCGAACCTGTACTAGGATTTAATTTTACCGAGAGCACCCAAGCCAAAAAGACTCTCTATGGATCTTTTACATGCCGTATAATCATACGAAATGGCCGCTGTCGATTTTCTGCGTCATGTACATCCACCGTCTTAGGCCGGAGTCGATCTCGCAACCCTAGGTGCAGAAAGCCAACGACAAACCAACCTCTGTCCTCTGTTTATAAGTTAAGAACTGTCTGCAAGTGTTTTAAAAATAATTATTTGGATCTTTGGGGGAATCAGGTTAGCTTCTCATGTCATCATAAATTTTCAAGTAGATTACTTTAAATGAATTCATATTTTTCAATTCCTACTATTAGCTCATTCTCTATATATATTTATTTATTTATCTTGTTCAAAGTTTCAATCGTTTTAATAAAATGCTCTCTATTCATCCAATCAACTTCAAAACTTGTAGTGGATATGACACTTGATGTTAATACAGTTTTTTCAAACATTAATTGTAATTAAATTAAATTAAATTAATTACCGGTTTTTGATGCCAACTTAGATTTGTCTCCATTGTTGTAACAAGGTTACTGTTAAAACAATGACCAAAGTGGGCGTCGAAAACCAGTTTTTCAGCCAAACCGGGTGTGCATTGTTACAATAATGCAGACACACACACAAATCATGCTCTTTTTTCAATTCCTACTGTTTTAGTTCAATCTTTCTCCCTATATATATATATATATATATATATCTTGTTCAAATTTTCAATCGTTAATTAAATACTTTCTATTCATCCATTCAAAGTAGGAATTGACTTTAAAAAATTTTTTATATTACTTTTTAAAAAAAAATAAAATAAAAGCTTTGATGTGTTATATGTTATATGAATTTTGAATACATTAATTCATATTAGTGTAAATTCAAAAATATAATTAATTTTGCAATAACAGAATTTTTGTTTAATATGGCTTATTCTATGTTATGTATTTATGCATGGTAAATAATTCGTCCACGATGATGCGACGCAGGTTCTAAGTATCAACACCGAAGAGGAACTGGACGCCCATCCAAAACATCACGAAGCTTACTCAAGGTTAGTGACTATCTGCCAGTAACAACAAAAACATGACAGTGGTGCCGTAAATGTGCACAACAAAAGAAGGAATCGGGCACTAAAATAATGTACACGATGTGTAATGTCCCATTATGCATTGATTGTTTCAAATCATACTATTCATAATTAAATTTTTATGACTAGAAAAACATTGGTTTTTCTTACAAAATTACATATTGAAGACTATTGGGACACACACATATGTCCCAGTAATCAGGACTGATGGGACATATATGCCCCGGTCCTAAATCAGTGTTTAAAATTTTCCTAAAAATATAACATCTTAGTTTTAGCATTCTAGTGTGCCCTACTCATAGTTTATGCTACCAAAATTGTTCTTGTAAAAAAAAAACTCGTCGCGAAAGGGTTAAGGAACACACAATTCCGATGTTCAGAAGAAAACTAATAATTTGGCGCACTTTCATGGCATTTGGCGAAAAAAAGTTAACCGTTTGATTTATGCATACACGTCTTGCTTTGCGTTATACGTCACTCAATACAACTATTTTTCAATTCCTACTATTAGTTCACACTCTCCCTATATATATATATATATATATATATATATATAGACTCTTCCAAATTTATTCCTTATTCTATAATAGACTCTTCCATTATTTTTAAAGTGTGTTTCTTTAAATCTGGTTTGAATCTTCTAGCTTTGTTAGTGATATTATTTTGTATTATCAATTTCATTATGCCATGTATTTCTTTCATTTTATGTTACTATATATATATATATATATATACACTAGCAGTAACCCACCCGCTTCGCTGGGTATTTCATGATGTTTTATAAATATATATATATATATATATATATATATATATATATATATATATATATATATATATATAATTTGTTGATATCTAAGTCCTAGCAATAAGAATTCGATTGTATTAAAAAATATACTTGTCGTCTCTTGATAAAAAATGAAAGGGCAGAACTTATTTAATTTGTATTTTCTGAAATTCTCTAAAATTGAAGTATAGAATGATGTTTGCGCTTTCGTAACCTTATAACCAAGTGGATTCCCGCAAAACCAATTTTCGGTGGATCTCTACTCTGGAAAATGAACATGCAAGCCAAATTTCAAGTCTAAATCTAACAGGGAAAAGAAAAAACGAAATTTTTACTATCCCCCCCCCCCGTAATCCCGTTGAGAGTCGTTTTCCAAAATAACCCTTCTTAGCGGATTTCAATTCAACAAAAGAAAAATGCAAACCAAATTCCATTATTATAGTCCTTGTAGTTCGCTAAAAGGATTTTTTTTTGTCAATACGCTTTAGTAACCTCTTGCTCCCCAATAGTTGATTTCCTTCAAATTCCTACTCAACGAAAGGAATCTGCTTACTAAATTTCAAGACTAAGTTTCTAATAGTTTGAAAATGGGGATAATTATCTTTAACGCCCCTTGAGCTCCCGCAACGCCACTTGGGGATCTGTTTTTACAAAACCCATTTTGTAGGGGAACTGTACTCTATGAAAGGAATCTGCTTACCAAATTTGAAGACTGTGAGTCTAATAAATTAAAAATGGAAAAAAATATCTATAACGCCCCTTGAGTCCCCGCAACGCCATCTAGGGGTCGATTTTCACAAAACATGGATCTTTAATCCATGAAAGGCTTTTGATTATCATATTTCAAGACTATACGACCAGTAGTTTAAAAATGAAAATAATTATCTATAACGCCCCTTAAGCCCGGCAACGCCATTGGGTTTCGATTTTCACGAAACCCATTTTGTAGCTTATATCTACCTTATAAGAGTAATCCGCTTACCAAGTTTCAAGACTGTACGTCTTATAGTTTAAAAATCGGAATAATTATTTATATCTCTCTTAACCCCCTCCCCCGCAACACCCCTTGGGGGTCAATTTCCCCAAAACCCATTTTGTAACGGATATTTACTCCATGAAAGAAACATGCCTTCCAATTTTCAAGCTGGTAGGTCAAGTAGTTTAAAAACGAAAATATTTATCTATTACGCCCCTTAATCCCCTGCAACGCCACTTAGGAGGCTATTTTCCCAAAACCCATCTTGTAGCTGATATCTACTCTATGAAAGGAATGTATTTATCAAATATAAAGACTTTGCGTCTCATAGCTTAAAAATGGAAATAATTATCTATAACGGCCCCAAGGCCCTCGCAACGCCACTTGGGGGTCAATTTTCACCGAACTCAGTTTGTAGGGAATCTCTACTCTATGAAAGGAATCTGTTTACCTAATTTCAAGATTGTACGTCGAGTAGTTTAAAAATGAAAACAATTATTTATAACGCCCCTTGCGATTCGAATTTCTCAAAATCCGTTCTTAGTTGATCTCTACTCCATGAAAGGAACATGTCTACCAAATTTCAAATCTGTAGGTTGAATAGTTCCGGAGATATCGTGATTAGCCAGTCAGTCGCGTTTCTCCTTTATATATATAGATATACACAGGGTAGCCATAATTAAACTGCAAGTGTTCTAGGGGTGCTGGAAGGAAAACCACTGGGAATATTCCCGTGAAATTTGGTATCTACACGTTTCAGAACATGCGCAAGTCAAATATGCAAAGGAAAAAAAATCCCCTTCACCCGATAGATGGAGCTGTACTGTATTTCAAAGCTCACCGGTGGCATATAGATCTTCCAAAACTGATAGAGCATAATGACATTCTAAGAAGCAAAAGCGTCATTAATTTGTCACGCCGATGTTGTTACTACGAGAATACGGGTAGCAATAGCGGCGCAATTGCTACCTGTAATAATACCGCAATTGATACCCGGGGTCCCATCAGGTTTTACGGGACGCCGCCATCTTGTGTCTGGAATAATGCTCAATATTCTCCTGTTTCTTCAAGTTTAGAAATCATATTTTTCAATCCATTGACACACACTCATTGGACCTCTTAATCGTTTTATACTCCAGTAGTCTTTCAGAGTAGCTGAATAATTGCAACCATTCTGATAGAATATCTCCACTAACAATACGCGTTCCTTCTTATTCAGAGTCATGATTGACCATTACTTGTTGTGGTCTTGTTTTTATACAGTTCGATGGGCTTAAAATTCGCATACATGCCGTCGATAAGCATTGAAGCACAGCACAGCGCCATCTATCGGGTGAAAATGGCGATTTTTTTCTTTGCATGTTTGACTAGCGCATGTTCTGAAACGTGTAGATACCAAATTTCACCGGAATATTCCCAGTGGTTTTCTCTCTAGGACCTCTTGAACACTTGCAGTTAATTATAGCCACCCTGTATATATCTTGGTCAAATTTTCAATCGTTAATAAAATACTTTTTATTCATCCACTGAAGTTAAAATATATTTTTTTAAACTTGTAGTGGCTAACACTTGATACTAATACAGTTTTTTGAGATATAAACTCATTAATTAAAATAAATTTTTTTAAATTTTAAATTTAACCAGCGTTATTTCTGGCGTAGTTAGAACTACCTGCAACAGATGGCGCCAGTACGTTTTCCTAACGAATTTTTTTTGGGCTTCACAAATACATTTTTTAAAAAATTGTAGTGGATGACACTTGATGTTAATACAGTTTTCTCAAATATTAATTCATTAATTAAATTTAATACACGAAAGCAAAATTTTTCTTTCTTGACCTCAGTAGGAATTGACTTAAAAAATTTTTTTAATACTTGTGTGTTCTGAATTAATTTTAGTTTTTTTTGTAAATGAGTTAAATTTTTTTTTTGCAAGTGAATTTTTAAAATATTTTTTTTTAATTTCGAATTCATTTTTATCTATACAAATAAATAAAATTGAAGTGTCTGTTTGTAAATTCAAATTAGCAGCTTTTTACTAAAGGCATTTAAAGGTTTATACGGTACTTATATCAAAAAATCAATTTTTAAAATTTTTGTCTGTTTGTTCCAGCTAATCTCGGGAACTTCTGGTCCGATTTTAAAAATTCTTTCACCAATGGAAAGCTACATTATCAGGGAGTAACATAAGATATATTTTTTCTCCATATTCCCACGGGAACGGGAGATATGAGGGTAAAACGTTGATGTTGCTTACTTCCCGCCAAGTTGGCGCCAAATTATGCATTTGTTCAATAATGGAAATTTTAATAAAAATTTTCTCACATTTGTAACAAATAACTGAAACATAGTGTAATTTAGCATCTTTACAAAAGCAATTTTTTAAATGGTTTTTTTATTAAACGTCTAACGTTTATTACGTTACGTTTGTTAAATGTCAAACTCAAACTTTGAGAAATATCGCCAAGTTGGCTAAGAAGTTCTCTATTCCGACAATCCCAAATGTTTTAATGCAAATTTTCTCCCACTTTTTAAAGAGTTAAATGAAATAAAGTTTTAGCGAATTGCGCGCGCGTGATATTGAAAATTCTATGGTAATATTAATTGACAGTTTCATAAAAAGTTTTGATTACTTTAGTAGTTTTGATTAGTTTGATTAGTTTTGAAAGTATTTATTACTTTGAATTTTTAAAATAAGCACAAAGACTACATGGCGGAAGTTATTTTGCGACGAAAAACAACCGGATATACCTTTCAATGAACACATCTACAACGAAACGCAATAAAGGTTTTCAGAATGGTTGGGAAGAAGCTACATGATTTTGGAATGATTAGTCCTAGACGTGTCGACGGAAGTAGCTTTGATAATGAAATTGCTTGAGAATTAAACTACGATTTTATACCATTGCATCAAGTAACAGAATTTATCCCTCAATTAACTCTAGAACAAAGTGTTACGTAAAATATAATCCGGCATTGGTGCACTCTTTTTTCTTGACGCCCCTGGAGGAACCGGAAAAACGTTTTTGCTAAACTTATTATTATGACCATCAGAAAACCCCAGAAAATAGCAGTTACTATGACTTATTCTGGTATAGCCACGATTTTACTGACCAACGATCGTACTGCACATTCCGTTTTAAAATTATCGCTTAATCTTGCATTTGAAGATTCACTCATCTGAAATTTCAGAAAAAAAATAGCTCTCAAGGCAGAATGCTTCCACAATGTAAGCTTTTAGTATGGGATGAAAGTACGATGTCTCACAAGAGAGCTACAGAAGCGTTTATAGTCGGACTCTTCAGGATTTACGAGGTAGTACAGATATTATAGGAGGAATGGTAGCTGTGGTTAAATTCAAGCTTATGGGGAAAAGTTGAACAATTCATTCTTAAAACGAATATGAGAGTGCATCTTCATAATGACGTAGATTCGGAATATTATGTAGAGACGTAATTGAAAATTGGTTATGGATGTTTGGATGCAAATGCTGGAGGTTATATTTTACTTCCAGATAATTTTGTAATGTTGAAGAAAATGATGAAAATCTTATTGCTCACATTTACCCGGGCTTGCAACAAAATTTAAATTGGGATCAGTGGTTGCGCGCAAGATCAATATTGGCGCCTAACAATGACATTGTCCATAAAATCAACATTGAAAATTTAAACAACGTGCGGGGGAGGGGGGGGGGAGAAGTGAAGAAATATTTATCAGTGAATACAATCATGGATAAAGAACAAAGTACTTCATACCCAACGGAGCTCTTAAATTCACCTGAACTTTCGGGTGTACCCTCCCATAAACTTCAATTAAAACTAAATGTACAAGTTATGCAAAATCTCGATGCTCCTCGACTATGTAAAGGAACGAGGCTTTGGATCACAAAACTGATCAGAATATACTTGGTGCCAGTATTTTAACATATGTCATGAAAAGGGATAGTGTTATCATACCTCGAATTCCAAGTATCCCCACTGACCTACCGTTTCAATTCAAACAAGTTCAATTTCCAGTTTTACTGTTGCTATTAACAAAGCTAACATTTCAGATAACAGGGATGCATTTGGAAAAGCAATGTTCTTCACATGGCCAACTATATTTAGCCTGATCGGTGTGTCCAATGCCCAAATCTTCACATATTAGCAACTGAAGGAAGAACATATAATATGGTATACAGTAGCATCTTAGAATAAAATTCTGTTTTGAGCTCTTTTAAAGAGGAATTATATATTAAACGTAGATATTTTCGATTTCTAAAAATATTAATAGTTTATGTTATTGAATTTTTGTTGTTAATTATTATAATAAATTACGTTTTCAGTTTTTTAAAACTAAGCTCAATTTTCAAATTTTTAAATTTTATTGGTTCCAGTCGAGCAATAAAAAAAATTACTATACTATATTATTTACTTTCTAATGATAATGATTACGACTTTGAGAGTTATTTAAAGACATCAACGCGAGCGGAGCCGCGGGTAAAAGCTAGTATGAAAATAAAATTGATAATATTACTACTCTTTAAATACATTATACATCTTTTATAAAAAGATTGGCTTTCAAAAAATAATTCTTAAATTTTTTATGGGCTTAAGTAAAATAGATAATCTTTAATTTTCTGAAAAAATTCATTACTAAAACTAAAATTAAATGTAACCTTTTTCGCAAAAAATAATTGATTACGGTATGTTAAACGTAACATACTGACATATGTTATATGACATATTATCTACACATAGTGAAATATAGAGAGAGAAAGTGAGAGGTGATATATCAAGCGTTGGCAACTTATGGCAAGCTGTACGATTTTTAGTTCACTCTGCACTACTCTCCCAATTTGTCAATTTTTGAGAGGTTGGAACTTAATAAATTTGTAATGGACCTTCTTGACAAGCATCTTCAGAATTATGGATTTTCAAGGAATTACGAAAAAAAATCTGAAAGGTAAAACTATAGATAAATTTACAGCTAATTTGTAAATTATTGAATGTCATTGTTGGAGAGATTTAATTGTTTGAAGAGAGAAAATTGCATGTATGCTTTCTGCTTTTGGTTCTAGGTATCTAAGCAAAAAACTTTCCTCATTTGAAAAATATTTAGAGTCTGCAAAGCAATTGTTTAACAACTGAATGCTCAGAATCGTGTCGAATTGAAAGTCACAAGTTATACTCCCGATTTTGCGATATGAAAGTGAAGAGCGGTGCGAGCACTAGGTACGTGCATTAAAATTTTTATTTATCTTTTTATAAAATTATAATGAAGGTAAATACTTATATTTTAGTTGTCTGTTTCTTATTTTAATGTGTAACATCTTTACTCTCGGTTGCTGGATATTTGTTGGAGTGATTTTGTGAAAAGGGACGGAAATGCGTAACAGGAAGTTGGGGAAGCGCGCGCTGTTTGATTTGACCAATAAGAGCGCTTGGTGGTGTCTCTTCGCTACCCTCGCACAGGATCCAACTCTAGTAGCCATCAGGCCGGGGAAGAGTGCGCTATTTTATTTGACCAATCAGCGCGCTTCGTTGTGTCTTTTCGCTACCCTCGCTTCGGGGTCCAACTCTAGTAGCCATCAAGCCGGCAGCTTTTTTATATTGTTAAATGTAACATTTCAAAAAATTCGAATTCAAAAACTCGATTTCGTTTTCATGACTTTAAATCCACTTCGCTCATACCAGCAAGTCTTATTAGACTTCATTCAGGATAAACTTGCAATTCTTACACTGAATTGTCAAAGTCTTAGGGCTCGTTGTGTGTGAAATCTGAGGATATATTTATTATATGTGTAAACTATATATTAATAATTATATTTCCTGTTAAGCGTCTGACAATGTTCATCATTCTTTAAAAAAATACAAGTAATATGGAATTATTTGAATAAAAATTTTAGTTCGAATCATTTTCATACTTTGAGGTTAATTCCTGTCGCTGTCAATATAAAATTTTTAATTGTGATTAAAAAAGATTTCTCGATTAAAAAAAACTAACTAATTAAGTATACGGGTATTTTTGATTTTCTCTAATACTTCTAATCTTTAAACATGCGCTTGATGGTGTCTCTTCGCTACCCTCGTATCGAGGTCCAACTTTAGTAGCAATCAAACGGCCAGATCTTTGTTTTATATTGTTAAATTTAGCATTTGGAAAGATTGGAATTCAAAAACTCGGTTTCGTTTACTTGACTCTAAATCCATTTCGCACATACCAGCAAGTCTTATTAGACTTCATCCAGAATAAACTTGCGATTCTTACGCTCAATTGTCAAAGTGTCAGGGCTCGTTGTGAATGAAATCTGAAGTTATATTTATATGTGTAAACTATATTAATAACTATATTTACTGTTAAGCGTCTGACAAAGGTCATCATTCTTAAAAAAATACGAGTAAGTAATATAGGGACATTATCGTCAAACAAGTGGACTGGGTATTGTTAGTCAATATATTGGGGACATTTGTGCTGCGGAATGCTTATATGAAAGTGGACAAACAGTCATTTCGGTGGTCGCATACATTTCTCCGATTCAAACAGTTAAAAAAATTGACAGTTAAAGAGACTGCCGATAGAAGGGAAAACTTAGAACTTTTAGAATAAAAATTTGAAATTAATATTATCAACATCAATCTGGTTTTCACATCTATTGACACTCCAAGCAACAACTAAATGCATGTTTATATTGGTTTTTTTTTTCAAATATGTTACGGGCTGTACAAGATCATGACAAAATATAAATACAATTCAATTGAAATAACAATTATATACAATCATATTATTTATGGATAGTATTTGTATTTACTTACATTTCAATGTACTTGATTTTTAACATTATTTTAATTATTTGCATCATTGTCATCATTAATTTCAACAATACTTAGACTTTTTGTACTTTCAATTATTTCATTTTGTTCTAAAAAATATACAGTAGGCATATGGTAGCTAAAGTAAGAAAGGAAAATGTTTCATTCAAATTTATCTAAGTATCGCGTGTGTTAAAACCGCATCGATAGTTGTTTTATATTTTGTAGTACTGAGTTTTTTTCCATCATTGGACATATTTAAATTAAGTGTTTCATTTAGAAATTCAATTAGTGGTAGAGTTTTATCATCTGCAAAGTTAATATTGAAGTCTCCACTTAAAATCATCGGTACATTATCATATTTTTCGCCAAATCTTTTATCGAGTATTTCAGAACCTTTTTTTCTTTCTTTTTGTATAAATTATCAAAAATTTTCGAATAAAAATTGTTGTATCTGTCTCATAGATTTTCCAGGCGAAATATAAACGGCAACCATTAATATGTATAGCCCATTCTCGGAATCGCAACGAGCAACGCATATTTTGCCTATATCAGAAACATTATGACCAATGCTTCAAGTGAATTTAGTATGTATGTCCGTATGTAAAGTAATGAATTGTGACGTATCTTGAGTATTGTGATAAATAGCTACGCCTGCTGCTGGAACTTCGGGTCTTTTATAACTTACAACAAAGTTGAAATTTGGAATATCAAGTGGTTCTTCGTTTTTCATACGAATTTCCGACAAAAGCAGAATATTTGACTTTTTTACGATAGCATCATTTTTTAGGTCAGCTCCATGCGCAAGTAAACTTTGACAATTGAATGAAATAATCGATAATCCTTAATTGGAGATGAATTCTAGAAAAGTTTTGGTGACCGTTTGTAGTTTATTGTTTTGTAACCTTTTCAATTCTTACGTTAGATCCTCTCGATGACTTGTTGGTCTTTAATGGTGTTTATCTGTTTCTGAAGCATTTAGAGGTGTTCCTGTTCTACCAATCCAAAATTTCCAGCTGCTGCTAATATTTTCTTGAGTAACCAAAAATAAACCTTGAATCCTCGTTACTCTTGTTTAAAGCTACGTAAACTAATTCTCTAGGATGTTTGCGATCGTATTCTTAGACAATAGCATCATAAGTACCTAGGAGTTGTTAAGGTAATGCAATGTCCTAGTAAATGTTAAGGATCTAAGCAAATATGAAAAACGGATATTTAAAATAACCCTAATTCTCTGACAATATTTTTTCGTAAATTTCTAATAATAAAATCGAATGATATAAAATTATAGATAATCATTTTGAAAAAAATAGAAGAGCATATATTTTATTTTTGACAATTTATAGTAATAAATAATGATTTCGAAATATTAAATTTTTAAATAAATTGAAATATTTAATGGAATTAAAGTCGAAGCCGTTTTCATTATTTCAAACTAAAAATTTTAATGATATAAGGTAATAAACTATAATTTTACACTTTTAACCATATTTTAAACTTTAACACACATTAATCTTGAATTATTATTAGATTTTATAAAATTTTTAATTTCAAAATCCACGATAAAATTATTACTGAACAATTAGAAGTCTATTTTACCACGGTAGTAAGAAAACGTCTAAGCCACTGTGAAATACTAATCCGGACTGCGTGATGCATTGCAGAGGTTAAATATTAGAGAATAAATAATACAAAATTTTCAAAGGCCAGAATAAATACGACGATTTAAAATAATTTTAAATAATATAAAATTTTCAAACGACAAAATAAATGCGAGTATTTAAAATAATTTTCTGTTATTTATTTATCTCAAAAATATTAGTTTATTTATTAAGTACTCACTATTGTACTGCACAATGATTCTTCAATTAAACGATTCAAATAATAATCAAACAAAAACACTATTTCAACAATGCATACTATATACACATTGAACTTTTCACTAAATCCATTAAATTTCACTTATAAGATATACACAGCACTATACGTCAGCTCTATCACTACAGATATACTACTATAAGCATGTCGAACGCACGAGATTTCACTCATCCAAAAAGTATCTTAAGACGAACAGCACACTGCGCGTGCGCCAGTCAGAGCCTGTCGGTGACGCGAACCCATAAGATTTTCCCCTACCAAAAAGTGCCCAACGCCGCTAAAGAAGTTTTCACTTCAAAATTAAAGGTTTCTTGCATTTTGTACTTTTACCGTATACCGAAGATGGGTTCTGCTCTTTTTTAAAAAAACTCACTCGCTTCCCATGATTTTGAATGGTGATTTTAGCGTTAACTTCAATTTGCCAGAAGCTGAGCCGCTCATAGCTTTTCTGAAAGATGAACTCAAGCTCGACATGAACACAAAGCGAAATGTTTCGACAACTATCAGTGGTACTGTTATTGACGCTGTTTTTCAACGATTTTTAAATACTTTGAAATCCCAAGTATATGTGTCATATTTTAGTTTTCATAAATCTATTGTCTCCGTTCTTCCCCAAATTGAACAAGAATAAATATTTTTGATAAAAAATTGCATTACTCCTTGTGTTAATTAAATAAAATTTTCATTAAAGATATAATTATTCGATAGAAAATTATTTCCAATCATACCCGATTTATTTTTTTCAGGATTAAAATCACTATTGCGTATTTACCAGGATAACATGTCAGATGTTACACATCATATGCGACTACTGTAAGGCTCGTTTCTTTTTTTATGCTGTTTATTTTTATGTGTTAAGGAATATCTTTAAAAGGTGCATAATTAATATAAGCTGTAAATATATTTTTATTATTCACCTCTCTTTCCTGTAACTCTCCATGCATTATCACGGGAATCGAATTCTTTAAAAAATGCCCTACTGTGTGGCACACTGAATCATATTGGGGGATTAGTTTGGCACGCGACAGGTAAAATGTTGCCGACCTATGTGATATATTAAATTTATATGTTCTCTTTCATTTTTCTATGAATTCTTAATGTGGTTATTAATGTAACTGAAAAATATCGGAATTAGTCCAATGACTACATTACAAGACACGTGATTTACTTGTTTTCGATCTATTCCAGACCTTGTAAAGTATGAAAGCATTAAGTTCAAAGACAGAATTTTAGCACTTTGTTACATATATAATCTCATCAAAAAATGTGATTGCGTATCCAAGTGGTCATGATCTTTTACTCGTGTCTAGTATTGGGCTTGCTGAGTCGTGAGTTCAAATCCCGGTGGCACTTAAGGTATCCGACTACCCTAAAATTGTGAATTTTGCCAAAAATTGACAAATTTTTGATGTGTAACATCTTTACTCTCGGTTGCTGGATATTTGTTGGAGTGATTTCGTGGAAAGGGACGGAAATGCGTAACAGGAAGTGGGGGAAGCGCACGCTGTTTGATTTGACCAATCAGCGCGCTTGGTGGTGTCTCTTCGCTACCCTCGTCTTGGGGTCCAACTCTAGTAGCAATTAAGCCGCCAGCCTTCCGCACATACCAGCAAATCTTATTAGACTTCATCCAGAATAAACTTGCGATTCTTATTCTCAAATGTCGAAGTTTCAGGGCTCGTTGTGCGTGAAATCTCTCTCTGAGGATATATTTATATATATGTAAACTATATATTAATAATTATATTTCCTGTTAAGCATCTGACAAAGCTCAATGTTTCGACAACTAACAGTGGTACTGTTATTGAAGCTGTTTTTCAACGATTTTTAAATACTTTGAAATCACAAGTATATGTGTCATATTTTAGTTTTCATAAATCTATTGTCTCCGCTCTTCTCCAAATTGAACAAGCATAAATATTTTTGATAAAAAATTGCATTACTCCTTGTGTTAATTAAATAAAATTTTCATTAAAGATATAATTATTTGATAGAAAATTATTTCCAATCACACCCGATTCATTTTTTTCCAGGATTAAAGTCACTATTGCGTATTTAATACCACCAAAACATGTCAGATGTTACACATCATATGCGACTACTGTAAGGCTCGTTTCTTTTTTTATGATTTACTTTATAGACCATCTTATTTGCTTTATAAAAATACCAAGTTTATCATTTTCCGTTCACTAGAACAAAAACTACAAACGTTTTAGTAAAAGTAAATGCCATTACTTTAAGCAAGGTGTCATACTTTAAAACGCGTTTTACTCGAAATGTGTTTTTTTTAAATGCTCAAAGATGACAACGATTGCTAAAAAAGTTTTGAAAATAATTAACTGAAATTTAGTGTGTATGCTCTGTATAATAGTAGAAGTGTTATAACCTTCAGATTTATCGATCACTGTTTTATTACAAAATTTACAGTCCCTTATGTGAATATAATCATTGTTATTTTAAGCAATTTTACTTAATAACTAAGATAAAGAGCTCTAGTTTTTGTAAAAATGAAAATATCTCTTATCCTGAAAGTCATTTCAAAAATGAATAACATAGCAACACATCAGAATTTAAAAATTGAAAATTAGTTCACAAAATTTGGTCCAGAATGAGCCCCGTTTATGTAATTTTTTGTTAATTTTTACCCATTTTAGTAATAATAATTTCTTTTTCTCTTCTTAGTTTTAGCATATTTTTTTCTTAAAATGTACTAAATAAATCTAAAAACCACAAAATATACCCATATCTCCATTTTTTTTTTAAAAAGATTTATCGCTAGTAGTCGAATACCTTAAGACCTGCTGTATGAGAAGGTTGATCCGCGTTTAATCTGTCGAAGCTTAAAATCCTCGTATTAGTGTGGAAGTTTATAGATAAGTTGCTAGTTCAAACGTCTTCTATGTCACCCCCGCCCCTTAAGCGAGGTTCAAAATTATCTGACTCGTCACCAACAGCCCTCGTGTTGCTTCAACACGACAACAATAAACAGATAATATTATAAAATGTTATAGATATATAAATATACTCTACAAAAAAAAAGCATCCCTATAATGAGAATTGAACGCATGTCATGAAATTTGGAATCAATTGTAAGTAAAACTTTAATAAAAATTTCCTGAATATTTAATTGAGTTTTTTCTTTATAAATGAATTTAACACTGGAGATGTTTGGTATTTCTTTATTTTTACTAATGTTACTTTATATTAATCTTTGTGATTAATTTTTACTAATTTTAATTGATTTTATTATTTGTAATTAACTTTTATTGGTTTCATTTATTTCAAAAAGAAACATTTGCTTATTTATTCATTTTTTTATGTTATGGCATTAGCCTAACACTCAGGGCTACTCAGCCTTTTTTTTCTGCCGGCCGCATACATATGATAGCTATTAATGGTGGGGAGGGGATGGAGAAAAGCTTTAAGACCATGTTAACATAAAAAATTTAAAATGTGGAAATTATTCAAAATATTAAAACTTTTATTTTGCTTATTTTAATATTATTTTTATTTTTGTCACTGAATTTTTCTAAATTGGAAGCATTTAATAATCACTCTTTCACAATTTCTGCGTTAGTAAACGGTTTCGTATGATTACCAATGATACAACAAATTTCATAGGGTGCCTTTGTTATCGCTGTGACATTACCACTGACAAAACACATTTTTGCTGTTGTAAAGATTATTCAAGAAAGCCTATTTATAATCTCCTCAAAGAGATCTTCGAGGAAAAGTGTCATTGGACGATTCCTGTTTATTGGTATTTTTTAAATACACTTTCGTGATAAATCAAACAATTACTGTACCATATTTTTTTTTTACTACAAAATACTCAACTTCTCGATCGTCTTGAAACAATCTATTTTCTTCGAATATTTTTCACTTGCAAGATATGAAAGATAGTTAAAAATTAGTTCCACTCATAAAATGGTCGCTACTCCCCTGTTGTCTATTATCACTTATCAGGAAAAACACATCGGAAAAAACAGGACCCATAAACATCGATAGCAAAAAGCAAAATTGGAGTATTTGATTTATTAACAAAAAAATTTCTTACCAAATTTTCATAAGTAAAAGAATTTTTCAGAAAAATGGGCTATGACCGGGCCACTTAAAAAGGCCTGCTGGGCCGCAGGTTGAATATCGCTGGTCTAACATCTGTTTTTCATTCGCCAGTAAGCTAATAAAGCCCATTTTTGTGTTGATGAAATTCATAAACGGATGCAGCTTACGTTAGTGACACAATATTTAAATTTCATGCAGCGGATTTACCTTTTTTAAAAAAAATAATAAATAAAAGCAAGACAAAATTAATTAAATATTTTTATACGATTGAAGGGAATAGCACTTCTTAAAAAATCTTTTTTAATTTTTGAAAGCAAAATCTAAGCAAACAAAAAACAATCTGGAGAATTAATTCTGTGAGTTTTAATTATTTCCGGCAAATAAAACAAATCATTTCGTTCATAAAGAAATCGGCATCCGTATTAATTGTCACTAGTAGCTAAAAAATCGTTCTAACTCAAGAGTAATAATTTGATAGAACATAAATATAAGTAATGGAATATTTAAAAATTAAGCTGAAAGGGAGCTGGGGGGTATTTATTTTATAACAAATTTTTTGCCCTCTTTCGCATTTATAGTTTTTATTTGTAAATAGGTTACACTGTGGTACACAAACCTTTGCAGATACGGCAAGTCCCCCAAGTGTTAGAGCCATTGCAGTGGTGGCGCCATCTATTGGCGACTCTCGCTACCAAATTTGGACACTTGAATCTTACAGTGAGAAGAAATACTTCGATGGATAACAAAACAATTTATTGAACCAAATTTGCGAAACGTTCACAACAAACATGGGCACATAAAATGAACAAGAATAAAGCAAAGAAAATATTAATGCAATTCGGTAACAACGTAGTTTAGTCTTATTATTATAATAAAATATATATAAATGCAAATTTTCGGTAAATATGTTGAAGTGACAGTTTGAAAACATTACCTTTTATTAATAATACTTCTATCATAATTTTATTTGGATAAGACTTCTGTACAGAGCCTGAACTAGGATTTTTGAAATATATAATAAAGGATTGGATTTATTCATATTTTTAATATATCAGAGAAGAGTAATTTTAACAAAAAGCGCGTACGTTATTATTTCAATGGAAAATAATATGAATATTCTTTTAATCTAATATTTTTAACAAAAATCCTCAGTAATAAATAAAAAATATTTTATTACTCTTGTATTCTCTCTATCGAACATTTATTTTCTTTCGCTAAGAGATAGTATTCCTGTAACCCTCAAAATTTTAAATTCTTTCAAAGGAGATATGTTCTCATACAGCTTTATGAGCTAAGACATAGAATGTTACTTGAAGTTTAGAGATTAAACAGGGATAAGACATTAATAATGACGCAAACTGAAAATGGCATTCTGTCAAAAAATAAGTACAAAATAAAAGGCATAAAATTTTCCAAAACAAATGGAAATAATTGGATGACATGTGATAAATAACCTTTAAATACTTCATGTCGATGATTTTTTTTTTATGAAACACCCACTTGGAGGAAAAGCCTGTTCTAAATCCTATAAGGACATCACTTACATCTTGCGAGAGAAGCTTTGAAATTTTACTCTGTATTATCCATCAATCATTTTCTTTCGATGAAACGGAATCACAATGATTAACTATTCGCTGAAGATGTGGTCTTTTCCCCTTTAGATAAAAATTGATTGATATTTGTAGAATTTAAAGTGACCTCTCTGTTTCTGTGGGACGGCACATTCCATTTTTTGAACTCATGGTGGCATGGTGTTTAGGTATGAGCAAAAACATGACTATTAATCACATAATCTTCAAAAATTCTAACGACTTGTGCGACGGTTTATATTAGGAATGACAAATTTTGTGCCATCCAAGAATTTTCCAGCAGAAATTCTACAGTTTCTATCAATATTTGCTGGATTCAATGGCGTGAATGTATGTTAATCAAAACATAAAAATAATACTTTCTTATTATAAAACTACATTAAAATTTTTAATAGTTAAAAAGTTTCGATTTTTGATGTTTTCTTCGCATTAACTATATGTATTTACATCACTTAAGTTGTAGTGCAGTCACGCTTATACAGTCACATTTAATTTTCCTCTTATCATCTAAAACGATTAAAGAGATTAATTTATACACAAATGGGATCCTTTTATAAAGTGTAATGCATGATTGTCAAATAAAGGATGTTGGCGAGCTCAGCTTCACTAAGAGCGTCAAATACGCCAAAAGGGTTGTTGTAGAAGACCTGAAAGGGGCAGTTCGCTTGTTGTTGTTGTCGAAGAGGGTGGTTTTTTGTTTGCATAGCGGGGTCAACTACCCCCATACAGAATAAACCTTGCTTTGACTTGAAATAAATAGTCATTTTGAACTTTGATCTCGTACATTTTTCTCTACAGTGGACGCCTTGAATAATTTTCTCAATTGCCATGAACTGGATGAAATTAATGACACTGTTGATAGCTCAAAGGAAACTTATTTATTATGTTTTGATTAATTAATTAATTAAATTATTGTAGATAATTAGTTTTAATGTGAATTTTTTTGCCAAGAATGTTCTTTTTTTCTTCTCCATGTAATTAACTTGTTATCACAAAATTAACCATTATTTCAGATTTCCTAAAATTCTACAAAAAATTTCAGCTGGAGAGTAATGGATTTCTTTTAATATTAAATGCGTGTTTTAAATATTTTCATGGTAGAAGTATTTATATTACACACATTTCAGAATTGTAAGCAGGAAAGGGCAAATAATTTCCTTTTCCATTTTTGTAGAAAATTGAATAAAAGAATAATATAAAAAACATGAATTATTAAATATAATTAACACAAGTTATTGGGCAGTTCTTCGACGTATTATCATATTCAAATAGCATGGAATAGCATAGCAAATTCGTTCTCTACTTTACGAAGGAGAACTCCCTTAAAAACTTCTTTCAATCTTTCCCACCAGCCAGAGAAGTGGAAAGTAGAGTGAATTTTCATTTGTAATTTTGATAACATGTTCCAGCCGAAGTTTTGAAATAAGTTACTCTTCTAAACTAACAGGGTCCTATTGTGATAGTAGTGGACATGGGATCTATCAGGATGAGCGATAATTGTCGCCTCAACACCTACAAGATATTTTCAGTTGACAAAGAAAATATCTCTTGTCCATCTAAATGGATGGTACTAAAAATGACATAAGTATTGACTACATATTCACTTTATTTCATAATTTTATTCAAAAACAAAGATTCGACCAAACTTATTCCGACAGTCTCAAAAATAACTTCTCTCCCTCAGTTTTCCAATAAAGAAACAATTGGTAAAAAGGTAGTTTCTCACATTTTCTATTATATCTAATACTTTCAAAAAGACTTGTGGGAGAGGTTCTTTATAACTTTTACTATCCAAAAGTTTCTTGCGCAATGCAGACACCAAAAATCATATGTGTGTGTGATTCCAGTTTTCTTGTCGAATTTTAATCAATTTTTCGTATATTTGAAAGGGAGCATAACTAAGAAATAAAAAATTTTCTCGTCTTTTTTTCCCTTAAAATTCTGATTCTAACTATTCCAAATTTAAGCGCAATAACTTGACGATTAATTGAATAGTTTTCTTCTGGATCAGAGAAAGAAAAAAACTTCCTTGAGGAAAATCTTCATTAATGTAGTATGATTTCTAGTACACTTAAGCTCTCTGGAATTCGATTTTTCCCCCCTTTAGTTTACACAGATTTGACAAAATTTGTAAATCCAACAATTATTTAGATAAGTGTCTCATAAAAAAAGAAAGGTCATCAAAAAGATTTTTTGAGCAATCGGGATTTGCAGAGCAGACAGCGGATCTTCTCTTTTTCTTTCCAACAATATCTAAATTTTGGAATATTTATAATTTTTCGACTATTTTTCACAAGAGTTTTTTATCCACTTGGGCTTTTTCATCATCTTGTTTTTGCAAGTTCTTCAGCACTACAAAGACGCGTTGGTACGTCCACCTGATTAATTTTTCGATTCCAATTTCTAAGCGGAAATTCACAAGAAATTTCAATCTTTGGAACGTGGATCAAAGTTGCCAACTTGTCTGACACAAAATAGTTATTTATTTTTGGAATAACGTTCGAGTGATCTCATCAAATTTTGAAGATTTGTGTATATGAGCTGCGATTCAGCATTAAACTTTGAACGCATATCAGCATTATATATAGACGCTTGTAATACAGTTATTCTCGTGGAAACAACAGCTTAGAGACTAATAATTTCAAGTAATTTGGGCTGTGTGTTTTCGATGATAATAAATTATAGCTTCAAGTAGATACGAACTGCAAGATGGTCTGAAAATAACTCCTCGATGTTGATAGATATTTAATTTTGTGCAATCTTCTTGTTCCTCCTATAGAAATTTAAAATGACTTCGATTTTTTTATTTAAACCTATCTGGAGAAGAATCTTTAGAATATCGGTTATTACCTCCATTTTTCTTTTCCTAAATCTATTTGTTATTGATGGAAAAATTTCGATATTATTAAAAACCTTATCTAAACAATTATTAATCAATGGCGAATCTTTTTCATGGGCTGATCCATAACAAGCAATATATATTTATAAAAAAATTAAGTCAATTCATTTTTTAATTTAATTAATGAATTAATATTTGAAAAAACTGCATTAATATCAAATGTTACACAACAATGATAAAAAAAAAAAACGTCCATCTTTATGGCTTCTGAGAATATGAACCGAATATTCTTTGAGAAAATGAAACTCTAACCAACATTAGACGAGCTTACATGAAGCTTCAAAGTGCACAACGTTAAAAAAAATCAATCATGGTTTCGCCTAGGTCAAGTATTCCTTATGTATCAAGTCTCCGCAAATAAGAGATGTAAATTTATTGTTCAGTAGAAGAGATAAGAACTAAATGATGGCAATATTTAGAATAAATTTTATTGGTTTTCTCAATGATTTTTCACTTTAACAATGTATTTGTTTAAACTGTAATGTCGTAACACCAAGTTTACTTAATTCCCGGGGAGCGAGAGAAATCACAAAGCTTTAGTAAAATACTATTTTATATACAAACTTTAGTAGAAATTGACACCTTTATTGTGGTATTTATTATGGTATCTATCAGTACGATATTTTACACCTTTAGCTACCAGCTACTTGTATCAGCACACACCGGTCTCGCGGATCTTCAATTTGATATCATAATGTCCATGATCCGCCCAAAATAAAGTTTCTAGTAGGTCACCCGCAACTCTAGATGAGCTTTTTATTTTCCTGGAACACCGGTATCCATCTTTCGCTGCCTCGCATCCTTTCGCTGGAAAAAAAAATCAAGTTCAGATCGTTCCTCCTGTCGCTGGTCTTCCCCCTGCCTAGCAGCCTTCTGCCATTTTTCAATCGCTGGTCTGACAGAAGTCCCTGGTCACCTTCCAAACCACCCTGGGCGGGGACCTCTTTCAAGTCCCCAATCATCTCTGATTGGTCGAAACTCGGGTCTGCACCCGACACCCTCCGTCTTGGTCCCAACCACCATTGGCTCATGAGGGACAAAAGTCTGTCAGGACTAAGACTCTCTATGTTGCCGGACCTCGTAAACCATATGGAGGGTCTATAAATCTCACTTGGTCACTGAGATTACACTACTTTCTGGCGTGCAATAGTCTATACTTCTTCTATACAAGTGTCTCACGGCCCCAGGTGAGAGGGAACAATGGACAGCAGTCAAAACAGGTGTGTCCCTACCATAGTTCGCTGTGAAGAAAACGTCACCTGGGGAATCATTTGCCTCTGGGTGTCGAAGAAGAAAACGAGGGGGAACATCAAACAGTCCAAGAATCGATTCCACGGCTGTTTCGCTTCAGAGGGTGAAGGGAGAAAAATAGTATTTACTTTGAATGAAAAAACCCATCCGGAGATTCTGTTCGTCTCTGGGCATCAAAAATGAAAACAGATGTAGCAAACTGGCATCTATGAGAAGTCCAGATGAAGAAATTTCGAGTTTTCCCTCATTATCTGCTCTAATTACGATATGTATTTCATTTGGAGAATTTTCATGAATAAAATTATGAAGTCCATAAAACGTATCGGTTAGGAAAATCTTATGTTCATTTCATTTCATTGGGAAAAGAATTTATATAAATTCTAAAAACCTTCGATTAAATCAATTTTTTTATTGAAAACTTGAAAAATGCGGTGATAATTGTTGTCATTGTTACTAACATTAATTAAAAATTATTTTTTTTATAATTTTCCAAAATTTATCTTTCACTACAAAAAGACTACAATTAAGTTTTTCTTCGCTAATTGCTCCAGAAATCATTAACACAGCTGCATATTTAGAAAGATAACTTCGTTGCGAGCCTGTGTCAATTTATTCTTTTTCTCGAAGATGCCTAGTGAAAGTTTATAATAACACCTGCGGACCGATTCAATCGATAGTTAGTACCTTAATGTTTAGTTTGTTCTTGTATATCACTTTTCTATATATAATAAAGCACGGAAGAATTAGCTGAATTTTACAAAATAAATAAGTGCGGACATCAACACCGGGCACACATCTCACTTTTACCTCATGGAGATCAATTAAAATGGACTCCGCGCAAATCTCTCAAAACAAATGTAAAACCAATCGAAGCTAAAGTGACTATGCAAATAAGATAGTTTCGGGTTTAGCGAGTTCAAAAGAGATATAAAAGGGAGAAATGAAATGAAGAGATGAGGATGACTACGTGTTTTGATAGAGGAGTAAACTACGTGATTGATTAAGAAGGTGATTCTAGGAGTTAGTTTAACTAAGTGAAGTTTGTTAGCGGAAGGAAGATTATTGAAAAAGATTCATTAATTCGGTTCGGACGTAAGTGAAAATATCCTGGATTGAAGCCACTTCATAAGTTCTACAAATATTCAAGTTTCCTTCTGAAGGAGATATCAGGTCTGTGATTTTTATAGATTAGATTTAAATGCGTAGTTTGATTGTATGTGTTATTCCCTCGTGGTATCAGTTAGTATTCCGTCG
Source organism: Trichonephila clavata (assembly GCA_019973975.1). NCBI lineage: Eukaryota > Metazoa > Arthropoda > Arachnida > Araneae > Nephilidae > Trichonephila > Trichonephila clavata. The sequence continues at coordinate 57,406 of BMAO01007502.1, read as the reverse complement.
TTCATAATTGAATTCTGATCGTACTCCACTATAATTTGTTGTTCTTAAAATTAATATTTGTGTATTTCTATCGTAAGGAATAATAAATAGTGATTTATTATTTGCGTAGTCATTAATTATGAATCTGACATATCCAAACATATGCTCTTAAATAAAATCTGTTTCTTTTTCTTTCAGGGGGAAATTTTATTGCGAGTCTACATTTCTCCCTCAAATGAGATCCGTCGTGAAATATACAATCATTTTTTTATAATAACAAGTTTTGTTAAGAATAACTTTGAAGAGGCTGTAAGAATATTTATATTTACATCACTGAAATTTTTATTGATGAATCATAATTTCGCTATTAACACTCAGCCATTTTGACATTGATACACTGAGCACCTATCAGATCCCGCGAGTAAAATTCTTTATAAAATAATAATCCCTTAAATCCTGCATTTCATAGTTAATGTCTCATTTGTTTATTCTAATACGACATCCAATGGAAATAATTTTAGTGACATTGGTCAACCACAATTTTTGATACGTTTCAGAAACTCAAGCAATATTTCCAAACATCTTATTTTAATTTAACAGGAATGAAACAGCTTTCCAAAAGCTTTTAAATCATTATAGTATTTAAAAAGCGAAGTATTTAGTACGTATTGGTTGATAATTTATAATGGGGCTACTATCCAAAATAATAAATAATATACGAAAAACAATTAATAAATTTAAGTAAACTCAAATTGAAAAATGATCTTGAAAAATCATCCACAAAAATTTATGTTTTTCATGGAGTACAATTCTAACATTTCTACCTTTCAGAAAATATAAAAGCAAATAAAAATGACCGCTTAAGCTCTATTGTGCTACAACGTTGGAATTAAACAGAACTCAACATAAACAAATTAAACGCGCTCTTCTCAGGCTTTGTTACAGTAACACACCTTAAGTTTTCAGCCCTAAGCAGTAACTCACCAACTGACTGCCTTAACACAATTCAGTGCCGAACTAAAATTGAGGAGCTCATTTCATATGACTGGACTGTGGCCTTACAGTAGAAGAGAACCCTGTGTGGGGGAAAATGGTGACCCCCACTCCCTGACTGCTGATGCTATTTTTAGCTGACGCGGAAAAGTGCCTGCCTCATGTTCACGAGAAGAAGCCAATTACCAGTGGGATTAACCCCAGTCACCATTTTCGGCCAACCCGTCCCCTGGGTAAATGTTTACAAATACCTAGGGTTATTTCTAGACGCAAAATGAACCTTCGCCCATCATATCGAACAGGCTCACCAAAAAGTGAACACTGTTCATTTTATGCTTAAAAAGCTTGTCTCTAAAAAGAGCAAACTAGCGATCAGGCACAAGGTTTTGCTCTTTAACTCTATCATTCGCCCGGTCATGCTCTACGGCTCTCCCATTTGGGCGACCGCTGGCATGTGCCACATTAGAAAGTTGCACAGGCTCACCAACTCAATTTTGAGACAAATAGTCAGTGCTCCCTGGTTCATCAGAAATGAAGTCATTTACCGCGATTTAAATATAAAACCTACCCTTCCATATATGCAGCTCATCTCTAAAAGATTTTTCAATAAAATACCTCAAGTTCCCAACGAACTTATTCAAAACCAACCAGCCTACGACCCGGCTGTTTCTTCCTCACTTAAAAGGCCAAGAGCCATCCTCGACCAGCAATTTGTAAATTTCCCCTTTGCCAAAAGGCTTCGGGTCTAAAATTTACTCTAAATTGCGTTGGGACTTTTTTTATAAATTATCTAGCCATTTTTAAATTTATCTTTTAGTATTACTCCCCTATTTTCTCAAATAACTACCTAGCGCCGTGCAGGGAGTCACGGTTTAATTCTTTTCTGCAGCATGAACTAGCGCGGTCAGGAACCGAGAGGGTGACCTCTTGGATTCCATTTTGCGCTCAGTTCACTCCCTACCTTTTATCCCGGCCACCAGATGGTAGCACGGGACCCTTTATTTTTAGCTTTTTTTTTTTTTTACCTTCTCCCAGTCAAAATAAATTGTTATCGGCTCCCCTCGGGAAACCCGGTACTCTTTGCGACTGGATCTATCTTTAGTTAGCTCTCTTGTTTTGTAAATGACTTCATTCCCTTTCTCATTTTTATTTACCGCGAGCTGACCCATTGCCCGTTCGCATTTCATTCAACATGTTGTTTTTGGCATTTGTGCAAGTAGGTACCATAGAAAGTTTTAAAAATAAATTAAATTTAAAATTTTTAAATCTTTAACTCTCTCCTTAATAGTTTTTCATTCTCAGGAATTCTCACAGCGACAGCTGTCTGAATCTCCCCTTGTACCGGCCGCTCGACCTATCACAGAGCGTGCCTTGCTATCACGCCCACCAGCGGACTCCGCTGATTGGGTACCTTGTACCATGGTGGGCGGACTTCATCCGCCCGCTGTTTTTCTTAGCAGGCTTTACGCCATTGCCCATTTAATTATTTCCTTTATTTTCCTTTCATTTCTCTCTTTTTAAATTTTATGTAAACTCACTTTATGTTATTAATTCTAAATATTCTGATGAGGAGGTGCATCCCCTACGAGGATAGGAACTCCGTAATTTACACGCCACTTGCTGACGCGAAACCAGTTCCCCGCGCGAACTGGACTCTCTCTCTCTCTCTCCTCATATTCAATCCTAAGATCACCTCATAATTGTAGAAGAAGCTTAATTTTTAGGCTGGTTCTTAGGCAAAATATTTATTTCAAGTAGTAGACCAAATCATCTTGGGATCCCCGGCAATGAGAGACCCGACCAAAACTCAAGCAGGGAGCCAAGTCGTCTCAACTGGAAATCCCTTTGACCCTCAGAATAGCAAAGAGTATTATATCCACAAACATTGAAAAATTTCCTGCCTTGACCCAAAACGCCAAGAGCCTTGGAAAGCCATCGGAAACCCTTGCCACAGTGGGACCTATCCCGAGGCACCTGGAGAGAGCCGAGGCTGTTGCCCGCTTTCGCCTAACCACCGGACATGTCTTTTTGGGAGTATACCTCCACTGGCTTGGTAGGGCTGCTGACGAGGTCTGCCCACTCTGTGGTCACTCCAGGATGGATGGTGACCATCTGCTCCAAGGCACTGGACTCGATGAATACCCGACTGAGACGAAGTCATCAGTCGGTACTGGGAAGTTCGGCGTCAAATGGCCAAGAAGCCAAGCGCTGGCGTTGAATAAATAAAAATAATAACAGCTTTGTTATACATGTCTTTTTATACAGGGTAGGCTGGGAGCTCAAAATTTACAGCACCTTAATTAACTTGGCACTCTTTATTAAAGTACAAAGAATTAGACTTGAACTACTAAGAATTTTTCTTTTATCCTACGTCAGAATTAGACATGACTGCCATCAGTCTGCGACATGCAGCCCAATGCACTTCTGTCTGTCACGGCTCTAAGTTCTCTCCTTCACATGGTGTGGAAGTTCGAAGAAGGGAAAGCTCAGATGTTATCATCATTATTTGACCTAGATACAATAAAATCTACAAAGATTTTTACCAGTAATAACGGCTGCTACGTCTGCGAGTATAGAATAAGCAACCAAATGCTCTCCGCACATGTGTGTAGTATTGCGTAAAGGGTAAGCTAGGGAATCTTCGAAATAAGTGCCCTTAGGTGTTTCACGAGGTAGTCTCTACTAAGGAAATTAAAAAAGTATATTAGCAAAGTGAAAAATATTTTTAATCATGGCTATATTTAGTGACATTACGAAGGAATTATTAATTTCATTTTTTATTAACATCTCTCTTTGAAGCTACCTTAGGGCTATCGACGACAGATCTTGCAATTATGAACCACAATCAAGTGAAGTGAACGACATCTGAGTTGGACCCCCACTCTCTAAACTTCTGCATTACGATATCTTGAAGACTCGTCACTTTGAATGATTTAACATGTATCAGCCCTTCTACATAGCGGGGCTTCATTGGGACTAGGACATGACAAAAATAACGCTGTCCATGAGTTCACGACACGACCATTCAGCTACCATGGCTACAATATTTAAAAATTAAATCACGAGAATGTTTAACAGATCACTCCTAAACACCCAAATTTATCTTCTAGCATTTTCATAGTTGATTCGTAGTATTCATTAGTCAAGGAGAAAATTCTTCTATTGTTCTTAAATAATATTTAGACAAATGCACTTTTAAGTAATTAAATTCATCAACATCATATTAAGAGTCATTTTTGTGAACAGCTTTTTTAAAAGTGTTCTAAAAACTCTACCGTTCACTAATTCGAACTGAAACTTTGGTCTATCTGACATGTGTATATTCTTAAGAAATTAAATCACGAGTTCGAGCCGTAATGCCATTGAAGGCCCGCCACATAAAAGGATTCATGCACGTTCAATCTGTCGAGGCTCTAAGTTATCCCATTTACATGGTGGGGAAGTTCGAAGAAGGGGAAGCTCAGATGTCATTATCGTCATTTGACCGAGACTCAAAATTACGACGTACATCGCCTATAACCAGCGTGTTGCTTAACAGTGCGACATTAATGCATTCTCACTCACTCGGAATTTCACACAGATTGGTGATTTAAATAGGTTTTTTTTAATCACTATCATTTACACTTAAATGCTGATATTTAACGTTTAAGAGTTTAACATTTTCTTTTACAAAATCGTAATTACGTCTATAATTGCGATTCATGTGTGACGTCTGTATTTCATGATGTTTCATAAATATATATATATATATACATAATATATAAAATTCTCTCCTGTCACAGTGTTTGTAACCAAACTCCTCCGAAAGGGCTAGACCGAATCTAATGAAATTTTGTGTGTATATTCAGTAGGTCTGAGAATAGGATGTAAACTATTTTTCATTCCGATATTGCAATTAGTTAAAAAGATATTAATTAAAAACCTTAAAACGCCTAATTATTTTACTGCTGCGGGTTGTTTACTTGGCAGAACTTCCATTCCGTTTCGGCCGAGCGGTGATCCGACGTTTTCCACCATCTTAAAATTGCCATCCAATTTTTACCGTTGAAATCAGACAAAAAATAAATACAGAATCGGAAAGATCATTTATTTTGCCACAATACGGTATAATTTTTTTTGCAAAATAATGATATTTTCAATTTTTAAAGAATTTTTTAAAAAAGGGTTAAAACTGATGCGTTTTCATGCAAATTATTTCTAAATTGTTGCGTATGAATTCGTTTTCGTGTTATTAAAACGATATTCTACACTAAAAAATTTCAAGACTTTCTCTTTTAGATCCAGTCATTTAAAAAATAAAATTCCCAAAAAAATTTTTTTAAAGATTTTTTAAAAAATACTGAACATTTTAACTTAACATTGAATAACTTTGTCATTTATAAAAATAATCGCACGAAACTTTATTTCCGTGTGTAAAAGAATATTATCCGTAATCTGTACGAAGATTGAAAACATTGCGTAAAAATTGCGGATTTAAAAAAAAAATTGTGATTTTCGTAAAAAACCGTTTTTGCGAGAAATAATTTAAACAGTATTTTTTGTACATTTTTTTTAATTTAAAAGTACTTTATTTTTGTAATTAATTTGTGAAGTTTAAAAGCATTAACTTAAAAATTATGCCTAAAAATAAAAAATAATAATAATAAATACGCGATTTTACAGTTAGCCAAACCTTGGAGTCGAAAAATAGTTTTGCACCAAAGACCTTTGAAGTGTTTAACCGTCGACCGCATCTAACTCAAGGGTTACACTAAAAACTTCTGCCTTAAACAGGGGGAAATCAGTAAATTTGGCGAGTAAAAAAAAAATGCGAGTGAAAAAGTTATTTTTGCTTTAATTTTCGTCATTTTTTTTCTTTAGATAATTTTCAAAATTAAATCATGATAGATGTTAGATTAAGATGACAAAATGTATTCAATACATTTCTGAGACTCATTTAAAATATTTATCAGTATCAAAATTTTTGTTCTCTTTCATAAAACTTATAGTTTACTTTAAAATAATGCCTAACGTATAAATCTTTTTTTGACATATAATTTCATAATAAAAACGCAAAATTTGCCCATTTCGAAAATTTTTTTTAATTATTCAGTTAAATAAGCATAACTTCCTTAGAAAAAAATAAAAGCGATGTTCAAATAAAAAATTCTTCATTATTAATTGCGTGTTATTAATATATCGAAAATCACTAAATTGACATGTCACAATTAATTGCTAAATGAATATTTTAATCAATATTAGTATAAAATAATTAATTAGTTTTTTTTTTTTGTATTTTATGATTTCTTCTAAAATGAATAAATATAGATGAATTTAAATGAAAATGATTTTTAAAAAATTCATTGATCATTTAGAATCAGTAATTAAAAAATAAAATGCCGAAAACTAACTTTTTTTTAAAGAATTTAAAAAAAAAAACTTTTTTTTTTTTACAAAACAATGATATTTTGCATATTTTATGATTTTTTTCTAAAATGAATCAAAATAGTTGCGTTTAAATAAAAATGATTTTTAAAACTTTTAGAATCAGTGATTTAAAAAATAAAAAGCCAAAAACTTTTTTGAACAAATTTTAACAAAACACTCAAAATACTTAAAACTGAAAAGTGAGTGAGTGATTTATAAATTCGCACTGTTCGAATATTCGAGGGTTTTTAGCGACGGACCTCGAAATTTTCAACCATCGTCAAGTGACGAGTACGACACCTAAGCTTTTACCCACCTCTCCTAAGTTCCACACCATACCAACGCAAGAACAAATTTCGAAAAAGGGAGTTTTAATGTCATAGTTAAAGAAATCACTCATATCGCGCATACACAAACATAAGTGCTATCGTCCTGAGGGAAACAAGAAATTCCCATGGGGATTAAGTTATTCACTGGTAAAAGCCTGTGCAACGCCGGGCTAAGCGGAGAGGAAAGAAACAAAGAAGTAAAAGTAATTTCGAGAAATAATATTGGAAGTGCTGATTTTGTGAAGAGAAGGGAAAATGTTAAACGAGAAAGCCATGACACGCACTCACGGGCCATACACTCACATCGTACGCGTCACACCCACACAAAAGTGCTGGCGTCAGAAAGAAAGGAGGAAATTAACATGGGGATTAAGTTATACCCTCGGTAAAAGACCGTACAAACATATATATACATATATATAATCAAAATTTCTCTCTCTCTCTCTCTCTATATATATATATACATAAATTATTAATATCTAAGTCCTATCATTAAGAAATTGATTGTATTGAAAAATATACTTATACCTGTAACTGTCGCCTCTTGATAAAAAGAAAAAAAGGGGCAGAACTCATCTAATTTGTATTTTCTAAAATTGAAGTATAGAATGATGTTTGCACTTTCATAACACTATAATGAAGTGGATTCCCTCAAAACCAATTTTCGGTGGATCTCTACTCTGTAAAATGAACATGCAAACCAAATCTAACGGGGGGAAAACGAAATTTTTCTATCAATATTCCCGTAATCCCGTTGAGAGTCGTTTTCCAAAATAACGGTTCTTGGCGGATTTCAATTCAACAAAAGAATAGTAGTTCGAAAAAAGGAATTTTTTGCCAGTACGCCCCAGTAACCCCCTGCTCCCTCCAGGAGTTGATTTCCGTAAAATACATTTTTAGTTGATCCCTATTCAATTAAAGAAACATGCGTAACAAATTTCAAGTATGTGGGTCTAACAATTCAAAAACAGGAATTTTTTTCTGTAACTCCTCTTGACCCCTCGCAACCCTCCTTAGGGTCGATTTTCGTTTTACTCTTTGTTAGAAGAACTTTATTCCATGAAAGGAACGTGCCTACCAATTTTCAAGGAGGTAGATCTAATAGTTTAAAAACAGAAATATTAATCGATTACGCTCCTTAATCTTCCGAAATGAAACTTGGTGGTTGATATTCGCGAAACCCATTTTGTAGCAATTCTCTACTCTACGAAAGTAATCCGCTTACCAAATTTCAAGACTGTACGTCTAATAGTTTAAAAGTAGGGATAATTATCTATAACGCCCCTTGAGCCTCCGCAACGCCACTTGGGGGTCTGTTTTCCCAAAACCCATTTTGCAGGGGAACTGTACTCTATGAAAGAAATTTGCTTATCAAATTTGAAGACTGTGCTTCTAATAAATTAAAAATAGAAAAAAATTTATCTGTAACGCCCCTTGAGCCCCCGCAAGGCCACCTAGGGTCAATTTTCACGAAACACATTACATAGGGGATGTTTAATCCATGAAAGGATTCTGATTATCATATTTCAGGATTGTACGTCCAGTAGTTTAAAAATGGAAATAATTATTTATAACCCCCCCTTAACGCCATTTGGAGGTCGATTTTCATCAAACGCATTTTGTAAACGTATCTCTGTCCTATGAGAGGAATCTTCTTACCAAGTTTCAAGACTGTGCGTCTTATAGTTTAAAAATTGGAATAATTATTTATATCTCCCCTTAACCTCCGCAACACCCCTTGAGGGTCAATTTTCCCCCAAAAAATTTTGTAGCGAATATTTACTTCATGAAAGAAACATGTCTACCAATTTTCAAACAGGTAGGTCGAGTAGTTTAAAAACGAAAATATTTATCTATTACGCCCCTTAATCCCCCGCTACGCCACTTGGGGGGGGCTATTTTTTCCAAACTCATCTTGTAGCTGATCTCTACTCTATGAAAGGAATCTGTTTATCAAATATAAAGACTGTACGTCTAATAGTTTAAAAATGGAAATAATTATCTAAAATGCCCCTAAGCCCCGCAACGCCACTTGGGGGTCGATGTTCACCAAACTCATTGTGTAGAGGATCTCTACTCTAAGAAAGGAATTTTCTTACCCAACTTCAAGATTGCACGTTGAGTAGTTTAACAATGGAAACAATTACTTATAACGCCCCTTAACCCCCGTAACGACCCTTGCGTTTCAAATTTCGCAAAATCCGTTCTTAGCGGATCTCTACTCTATGAAAGGAATATGTCTACCAAATTTCAAGCCTGTAGGTTGAATAGTTCCGGAGATATCGTGATTAGTCAGTCAGTCAGTCGCTTTCTCCTATTTATATATAGATAATGATTTTGTGACTGCCATTATCAAATATGTATCTTTTCTTTAAAAATAATACGTTCTTGCCTAATTATATTGACATTTTAACTTTCTTAAGGTTACTGGGACGTAAAAATGCTTCTTATTTTACTTTTAGAAAATAGGGGACCTTTGCTGCATTCATAGATGCATTATTTATGAGAATTCGATAAATAGAAAGCTAGAAAAAGGAATTTTAAAATTGTAAGCAAATGTGTTGTAACTATGATTCAGGTACACTTTCTTCAAAATCCGTTTTGTATGTAACATGTTATTGTATATATATATATATATATATATATATATATATATATATATAAAACTAGTTTTTCTATAGAAGGAATGTAATTATTCTGTATTATATGTTCAAATTTGTTGAATATTCTACATTTTTTGTGAAAAAATTATGGAAATTTAAGTGATTAGTTACAAAATTTGAATATTAAATTTTTTTTAAATGTTAATTATGTCTAGTTTTGCATTTATAAATACTCAGTGTAGTTCTTAAATTTTAAATCAAGTGGATGTAGTACAAAGGGGATCTTCAGGATTATTCTAAATTAAACACACAGCTTGTAAAATAGACATTTCGTTTTTCCTAACTGTTTATTGTTAACATTTGAAGGCTCATGAATTACTCTATATATTTATAATTGTTGGTTTTACTTTAAAATATAAAAAATATCCATATGTGTGAGTTCAAAATCAGAGATTCTTTTGTGTTAAAATTCTTAAAAACAGACTTCAATTTAAATTAGACATCAAATAAGCTTTTTAAATTCATCAAAGACATTTTCTTTGTGCATTTTTATAACAATAAAAATATGCGTAAGGATTTATGTTATATCCTGTAATGATGGTGTTCAAAGTGATGTAAAAATACAAAAACTTGTAGACATAAAATTTTGGCATTTTAAATGAAATAATGTGTTAATCGCGTTGATAACACGTATTGATGAAGTGGGGAAAGAGTAATTAAAAAGATTTCTAAATAATCTAGAATTTTTAACTCACAATTTAAAAACTGAGGAATGATTCAAAATAATCTAGTTAATTATGGAACGGCTTTATATCGTATTAAAAAAATTATTTTTTACAAATCACAGATGAAATTATCTTTATTTGTAATTTTCTCAAAATGCATTGTTTGGTGATTCCCGTACACGTTTCTCAAAATTTACTTTACCTATACTGATATTTTGCATAATTTAAGATCCCCAAATTTTTAACGAAGTGAATGAATTTTTTTTCCAATAAACATTCACAAATTTTAGATATAGCACAATTTATGCATGAAATTTAAACGAAATTTTAATTACTTAATTTAAATTTTTTTAAAATTTGTATTAATTTTTTAAAAAAAAATTTCTTTTCATTCATTTTATGGATTGTTATGTTTACAAAAACCATGTAAAATTTTATAGCTATATATGCAGTGGATTTTATGCAGAGTGTACCTAAAGGTAAGAACATGTATTGAAAGTAAAAAATAGTTATTGATTATTTATTGCTCATGCAGATTTATTTGTAATTTAAAATGGAATTTTTTTACATAAACAGGTACATAAAAATACATCTAACTCAATGTTAAAATTTTACTTCCGCTGCTTTTAATTTAAGTAAGTGAGAATCATTTAAATTTGGCGTAAATAAAGTTTATTTTTGCTTGTCGCGGACGTCCCAGTTACCTTAGCTTTTCAACTAGTGTTAGTCTAGATTCTAGACTAGAATATATTCTTAATTATTTAATTGTCACTTTCGTTTCAAAGAATCTCGAAGACGGATGCCCAAAATATACATTATCTTATATAATATTATCTCTTACCCTTCTTTTTGTCATGTTATTCGTTGTGGCTGCTGTAGCCTAGTGATCAAGGTAACGGATTCATGTCCAGCGTGCCGTGAGTTCAAGCCTAGTACCACTAAAGACCCACCATGCAGAGGTGGCTGGTGGACGTAAACATCCTCCCATTGGCGTGGTGTAGAAGTTAGGAGAGGGGGTGCCAGCCTAGGTGTCGTCCTCCTTTGGCTAGGGACCTGGTTCAAAATTACCAGGTGCTTCGCCAAAAGTCCTCGAATAGCTGAACATGCGACCTTAATATTCACTCACTCCAAGTCATGTTATTCATGGTTCGCTGTGCTTGAAAAGACAGGAATATATTATTCTGATAGCACATGAAAATTGTAGAAATTGGAATAAAGAAAAAAAGCTTTCAGTTTCAATAGAAATAAACCTTGAAATTCACGTATGATAAAAATGCAAGATTTCTGTTTTCATGAAAGAGTAATTTTAATTTTTCAATCTCAGTTATTGAATGCAGGCGTCATTTGGAGACATAACTTAAAGTAGTATAAGCTGTGTTATAAAATGTTAAAAACAACTATGAGAATAAAAGAAAGTATTTTGTTTTCATATTTAATTTCGGTTTCAACATTTTACGTACTATTTATCATATAAATAATCTTTAATAGCTTTATCGTGAAGTAGTTCCTTGCACTTTACTAATCTTAAACTGAATCAAATTAGACGTGCAATACCACCACGCATCCCTTCTTTTCTTATACTATTTATAATGTTCTTCTAATCACAAAACCACTCTCAAAGGATTTATAAGACCCTTTGAAAAATATTGAAACAGATTAATCGAAATATTATTCAGATTATTTCAATATCCTTACTGTTAAATTTGATGTAACAAATAATTGCTAAATTTTTAAGGATATATCGAGACTAAAAAGTAAAAAGCCTTTTAAGGAATACAATATAGAATGTGAGAACAGAGTTGTTAATTATAGAGAGAGCAGCCGAGTAAGAACGGCGAAAGCGCTCTCTGATCAATAGATAAATTAGAGAAATTGTTTAGAAAATAACTAACTCATTTTAAAAAAAAATAACAGTGAATAGAAAGAACAAATTTCTATCGAATTACTGCGCAGCTATTCTCGCTTATTTTAATCAATAAATTCAAATGATAAGATTTTAATTTATATTCATTCATTCTCATCTATTCGATTTATTTTAAACAATGCATGTCTAACAAACTCTGTTTTTAAAGGTCACTTACTTCGTTTACTGGTGAAGTACGTTACGCAAGTAACGTACATTTCCGCAACCCCCGCATCACGGAGGGAGAGGGTTCTAGGTTGCGCAAAACTTGACTTTGCAGTGGGACCCAAATGCACTCCGTTACGCCACTGGTGAAGTTATAGTTTTTATTTCTTTCTGAAATAGGTCTTGTAACTGAGTTGGCTTATGTAGATTATTTAGACTACAGTTCCCTAAACACTGGTGAGGTTACAGCTGAAGGAAATTTGGAAATAATCTTATTTGTGAAGCTTCGATTCGGAATTATATGCCAAATCATAGCTTAGTGTTCGCTTACTTACTAGCAATTTACTCTGTGTGTAGCAGCGTCATTTACATAAGCCAATAACAGCCTCCGGACAGGTGCGATAACTTTTGTCAAGTGGTATGTTGCGTCCTCACGAATCACAAGGTACCGAGTTATATCCTCTTCATGCGTGTTCTTGGGCTTCACTCGAAGAGGAAAGGACATAGTATAATTATAAGAAGATATTTCATTTTAAGAAAAACAAAAGTTTTAAAATTTTTACTCTACCCTAGACTGTTGCGTAACGTACACCCAGCAAACCTCATCGTGCGGGGGGGGCAAGATTCTAAGGGACCCAAGGCCCATGTTATATTATGGTCTTACAATCCTTAATAAGATCCAGCTTGGGGCCCAAAATCTGTCTTTTTAAGGGTTTCGTAATATTCTTCATTACGCCAGTGACCTTAGACAAAACCGAGCTCATCTGAAAGGATTTTGAGGTTTTGTTCACTCGGTCTCCCGGGAGGATTTCCATTGTCGTTGGTACAAGCTTGAAATGCTAGTTTATTCAAGCATAGAAAGTTTTATCTTTAAATAAAGAAATTTGATTTAAATTAGGTTTTTTTATTTAAATTGCTGTTATTGTAAGGTAATCGTCTTCTGAACATTTAAAATCTTTGCAATCGATAAGAGACCTTATTATCCATATGAATGAGGCCCAAATATGTTAGTCAGTTAGTTTTAGCTTTTGAAAAGGAATAGGAGATTCCCCTCTCTTTCGTTTGGATACTATTATCTATTTTTAATTAGATCAATAACAAACATGAAGTATTTAAAACTTGATTTTTCTCCATTATAATTACTCAGGTAAGTTCTTAATCTACGCGAACAACTCAACATTTGATAAAAATTCTTTCGCAGCAGCCTCATGGCAATTTCAACACGTTGAGACGTGCTGGCAAACAAATATTTCGGCCTCAATATGTGACACTTTATGTTATTTTGATTTTTAAATAGGACTGACTTTCATATTTGCTTCAGTGATTTGTGATATATTCTGTTTATTTTTGTGTTTGAAGACAGGTATATGTTTTTTTTTTGTTCTAAAATGTTTCACTTTTCTAATGTATCGTTAATATTTGTCTTGATATCTTGAAAACATTCGCCTGTTAAATAAGTTTGTGGTACTTACGTATTAGCATTTTTGTAGCTGAAATTACGCTACGAGAATGGTTTTTCTTCAAATAAAATACGTACAAATAAATCTTTGTTGTTTTGATATGGCGTGGCGCTTATTTTGCTGCGGTGACGCTAATACGTAAATACCAAGTTCGTTTTAATATTTATTTTGGAAATATGCCATTATTTTTTTTAGAATAATATCTTTCGTTATTTCTAGAATTTATAAAATCTCTATGTGCATTTATCTCTTTTGTGTTCCCCTTTATTTCGTATATGAATATTGTTAATAAAATTAGTGAATACACAGTAATATATAGTCTATATAATTGATATGTTTTGCAAAAATATGTAATGTTATTAAAATCTAACAATATATTTTATGAAAAGTTATAAATATATTATAGTAAATATATAAAATATGTTATAAATATATTAATAATAAACAAAGAGTAGATTATTAGGTCCATAAGGTTTGGGAACAGAGTTATCTCATTTAATCAATTGAAAATAAATGTTATTTATTCTGTCTTGTAATCTTTTAAATTATATATTTATAGACATCTTGTAAAATGTTATAAATATATTAATAATAAACAAAGAGTAGATTATTAGCTCCATAAGATTTGTGAACAGAGTTATCTCATTTAATCAATTGAAAATAAATGTTATTTATTCTGTCTTGTAATCTTTTAAATTATGTATTTATAGACATCTTGTAAAATGTTGGTGCCCATTCTCAAAACAGAAATGGCTGTCAAGGATGGAATTAGTTTATCAAATACTCATCAAGTGAAATTTGATCTTCCAATAGAAAGAGAAAGCATTGTACAGTATATTGAAGGAGATGGTGAATCATCATATGCTATGAGACTGAATTCTGTCTTGCGAATTTTAGCAAATAATGATTCTGAGGTAAAAAAAAATGTTTTGAAAGTTTTCAAAAACAATATAAAAAAAACATTTCTTTTGTTGTTTTAGCTTAAAGATTTTTCTATTAGGCAAGTTTTGAGGCTTCTTTCTAAGTTCTTGCTACCTTCCTTTTGCAAAAGGAAATGGTGGGCTTTCTTATCAGATTACTCAATTCAAGGAAAATGCTATGTCAGTTGTAAAATATACTAAAATTTTGGTACTTGTGTGCTATCGTAATGATGCCAATGTTCAAGGTGGCAACCTTGATTTCTCGTATACCGTACACGCTGAATGTAATATGTAAATATATAATTTAGGCTTAAACAGTTTATTTTTTAACGAACTTTTATCAATGAAGTCACACTCCTTAATTTACATGTTCATTCTTTGTGTTTAATCCCTTGGAGTGCTCATATATGTGTGCCTCTTTTAGTCAGTGTGTTTACTGACCTTGTATATATATGTCTTTTTGAATTATGAACTTTTGCATGCACTGTTATCTGTAAAACTATTTTAAAGGCTTTAGAATACAATACAAAGGCCTTGACTGGGTTTTCAAAAGATTTCCTTGTGTTAGAAAAGGAATTTTTTATAAATTTTCACGTCTGTGTGGAAAACAGTGACATTAGGGAACCAATCCAATAACTTTTCCTCGACAGTTAAGATATTAATGCAGTTATTGATTAAAACAGGGTTATTAATGCTTAATGTATATGCAGTTTTAAAAATAAAATTTTTTTTCTCTTTTTTATCATTTTTTTTTCATGCTTTGTCGAAGGATAAAGGTTCACACCTTTGATTTTCATCTCCCAACTGTAGGAGGAACAATATCCCAACAATATATGAGGAATCCTTCAGAGTAGAGGAATTTTTTTGGAACCTTTTGTTTTACTCGGCAACAAAAAAATCGCTGATAAGTATGGGGACATTTTGAAGAAATCTCTGCTAAAGAGTTATTTTTATTTAATAAAACATTCATTATAAGCATTATTTCTGTATCGTTTTCCAGATTATTTTGCATTGCTTATGTATTCTTCTGAGTGTTCAAATTAATAATTTGTTTATTAAATTTTCTTTTCATTAAGTCTTCATTTTATAATTAAGTAGTTTTCATGTTGCATTAATTAAAGCTTCAATTTTGCAGGATTCAATTATTCTGAAATGGATATCTGAATTAAGAGATAATATTCTGTTTTTAAATAAGAAAAATGAGGCTGTAATATTTGCATTGCTGGTAAGATATTAAATATATGTATATAATAATTTAAATTGTCATTTATGTTAATGTGTTTTGTGTTGTGTTTAAGTAACTATTAATAACTAGAAGTTATGATTTTATGTTCTAAATAAATCTTTAAAATTTAAAGAAAATAAGATTTTTAATGTCTTAATAAAATTTATGACCCACAGTTTTCATCTGCAAGAACTAAACCTTATGCAGTTATTACCATTATTTCACCATTTATATTTGATAATTAGCTGAAATGCCCATTCTTTGCATGGGTTAAGTTTTAAAAATATAGAATTCAGCTATTATAGCAACTACTAGCTTTCATGGCCCGGCGTTGCACGGGCTTTCACCGAGTGCATACATATGTGCATATGTGAAATTAACATGGGGATTAAGTTATACCGAGAGTATAACTTAATCCCCATGTTAATTTCCTCCTTTTTTTTCTGACGGCAACACTTTTGTGTGGTTTTGACGCGTACGATGTGAGTGCATGACCCGTGAGTGCTTGTCATGGCTTTGCCGCTTAACATTTTCCCTTCTCTTCACAAATTCAACACTTCCAATATTATTTTTCGAAATTACTTTGATTTCTTTGTTTCTTTCCTCTCCGCTTAGCCCGGTGTTGCACGGGCTTTTACCGAGTGAATAACTTCATCCCCATGGAAATTTCGTGTTTCCCTCAGGCCGATAGCACTTATGTGCTCGATGAGAGTGATTTCTTTAACTATGTCATTAAAACTCCCTTTTTCGAAATTTGTTCTTGCGTTGGTGTGGTGTTCTAATTATTAGAGATGGGGGTGAAAGCTCAGGTGTCGTCCTCGGCACTTGACCATGGTTGAAAATTTCGAGGTCCATCGCCAATAACCCTCGAATAGGCGAACAGTGCGAATTTAAAAATCACTCACTCAGTTTTCAGTTCTTTCGTTGCAATTTTTTAGTCCCCGGAAACGAAAATGTAGCCTTTTTAAAGATAGTTGTATGTTGAAAAAAGACAGAAAAGTAGAAATTTTTCAAATTTCACTACTATTTTAAACATTGAAGTAAAATTGTGAGGATTTTTTGAAATATTCGACGCACGGGGAAAATGTTTCATGCAATTATCTTTATAAAAGAAGAAATTATTAAATGATTGTTTTAAGTATTTTGAGTGTTTTATTAAAATTTGTTTCGAATGCATAACATACTGCCATGGAAATTCACCTTCCTTTATCAAAGTTCCTGGTATGTGTGTGATTCCTTTATATTAACGTCACTACAATTCCCTTTTTCGAAGAAAAAAAACATTTTCCAGATTTTACTAATGTCAAACAGGTTTCAGTTTTTCTACAGCACGGTGTTACAGTGGCTTTTTTGAGTGTAGAACTATTTTTCCCCTGACTCTCCCCTCAGATATAAGATTTATCTTCAAGTTTCTATTCATGACATATCAAAAACAATATTGCTTTAGTAAAAAAATAATAAATTTAAACAATAAAAAGAAAACTATTTTGATGCTTGAGTAAAAAAAAGTCATTTTTTAATAATAATTTTTAGGATATCTAAAATAATAAAATAATTTTCAGGTTTTCATTAATCAATCAATCGCTACTTACAGTTAGCTTAAAAATGTCTCTAGAACGTATTTTTATCCAAAATAATAGGCGATATATTTTTTATTAACAAATAATTAATTTAATAAGGAAATAATAGAAATATTCATTTGATTTTAAAAAATATATTAATTTAAATCCACATTATCTATAAATAATAATAAAAAAATTCTACAGATAGCTCTTGAAACGTTTGGATGTTTGATTAAACATATGTAAGTGCTAAGAAAAACACTATGTGAAAAACCTAGTTATAAGTACACATTCACTGAAAAAAAATCATTCAAAAAGAAAATAATACTATCTGATAAAAAACATTTAATTTTTTTATTTTAATTTTAGTTTTTCATTCGACACTGTGTTAATTAAATTATTTAAACACGTATCTGAAGAAAAAAAGTTTTTTTTATACAAAACTAACTTATTAATTATTTTATGATAAAATTGATTTAAAATGTTCATAAGCCTTTATTTACATATTCACAGTATAAAATTCAAAAATAAAATAATACATGTGATAGAAAATATATTTCAGAATATTTCCTTTTGTGTGTAATGATGTGTGGCGACGCAATATCCAGTAGGAGAAAAAATTTAAGACAAGTATGAAAAAAGCGACCGGCGGGTTTCTGCGAGGTGGACACCCTCCTTCGCATTGACCGCGCACGGCAGTGCTGCAGTTATAGTCTTGAGTGTAGCGGGAGCTCTGAGCACTCTGCCACAAGAGTAGTTAACATTGAATGCAATAAATAAAAGTGGATAAAAAATAGTTAAGAGAATTGAATTTAGCAAATAAAAAGAGAAATTTAAGTTATGGAGGATTGTACGAGTCCAGGAGAATTCTCCTGGGTCGCTTCCTCTTAATATTGGCTGTATAATTTTCAAGGTTTTGCATATTAATATTATCAGAGCTATTGAGTGAATCAAAAAATTTAATCGAGTGATCTTGGATATGCTGCTTAAAGGATGGTATATTTAAACAAAAAAAAAAAATGAAAAGTACATAAAAATAACAGAGGATCACATGTTAGAATAAGTATTTATCAGTACAATTAATTTACGTGGGAAAAATTAGCAGAAATGAAAAAATCGTAATCCGTTGATTCTAACTCCGAGCTACACGATATCACTCCGCATGAAGTAAAAATTGGGACTACTTTTTAAAAATTCTTTAAAAAAAAGTTTTGGGAATTTTATTTTTTAAATGAATGGATCTAAAAGAGAAAGGCTTGAAGTTAATTAGTGTAGAATATCGATTTAATAACACGAAAAGTAATTCATACCCAACGATTTAGAAATAATTTTCATAAAAACGCGTCAGTTTTAACACTATTTTAAAAAATTCGAAAAAAATAGAAAATATCGTTATTTTACAAAAAAAAAATTATACCGTATCGCGGCGAAATAAATGATCTTTCCGATTCTGTAATTATTTTTTGTCTGATTTGAACACCGAAAATTCGATGACAATTTTAAGATGGTCGAAAACGTCGGATGACGAAAAAAAAATTTTTTCACTCGCCAAAGTTACTGATTTCCCCCTGTTTAAGGCAGAATTTTTTTAGTGTAACCCTTGAGTTAGATGCGGTCGAAGACGAAACAGGTCAAATGTCTTTGGCGCAAAGCTAATTTTCGACGCCAATGTTTGGCTAAATGTAAAACCGCGTATTTCTAATTATTTTAAAAATCATTACCTTCATTTTAAGGGCATAATTTTTACGTTAATGCTCTCAAACATCACCAACTATTTGCAAAAATAACGTACTTTGAAATAAAAAATGTACAAATTACTACTTTTTAATTTATTTCTCAGAAAAACATAAGTTTACGAAAATCACAATTTTTTTTTTAAATCCGTAATTTTGAAGCAATTTTTTCAATCTTCGTATATGTTACGGATAATATTACTGTACACACGGAAAAAAGGTTTTGTGAGATTACCTTCATAAATGACGAAGTTATTCAATGTGAAGTAAAAATTAAGACTACTTTTTAAAAATTCTTTAAAAAAAAAGTTTTGGGAATTTTATTTTTTAAATGAATGGATCTAAAAGAGAAAGGCTTGAAGTTAATTAGTGTAGAATATCGATTTAATAACACGAAAAGTAATTCATACCCAACAATTTAGAAATAATTTTCATAAAAACGCATCAGTTTTAACACTATTTTAAAAAATTCGAAAAAAATAGAAAATATTGTTATTTTACAAAAAAAATTATACCGTGTCGTGGCGAAATAAATGATCTTTCCGATTCTGTAATTATTTTTTGTCTAATTTCGACACCTAAAATTAGATGACAATTTTAATATGGTGGAAAACGTAAGATTACCGCTCGGCCGAAACGGAACGGAAGTTCTGCCAAGTAAACAACCGGCAGGAGTAAAACAATTAGGTGTTTTAAGGTTTTTAATTAATATCTTTTCAACTAATTACAATATCGTAATATAAATAGGCAATACGGCTTCCCCGGAAAATTCCCGATCTTTTGGTACCTTCCGCGACTTTCTGCGTGGTGCTGTTCGTGAGAAGATAGACGCACATAGATAGATAGATACGTTTGTTTACCTTCGAATTTTAATAGTGTAAGATAATATTTTTTTAGGGAAGATAAAACCCTGTGTATATATAAAGTAATATAACCAAAAATTAAAAATATTTTTTTAATGAATGTTCACATTGTAAATACTTTTAAATGAACTTCTATTTGACCTCTTATTAAAGAATAATTTAACAAGAAAATTAACATGCTAAAAAAAAGTAAATATGAATGAAAATATAAATAAAAATTATAGAAGGGGTGGTAATAGTAACACATTTCTGTTATGGAACCTATGGGTAAAATAACCTGAAATAGATAAACTGAAAGAAAAAAATATGATAAAATACTATCATAAATAACATATATTAGGAGGCCTTCAACTGGAGAAAAAATTAGCTAGTATTACATGAGGAATGGATGTAACACTATCTAAAACCTCTGTATTGTAATCTAATATAAAATATGGGATGTAATACAATACCAGAAATATTTAATTAATATGAATTAAAATTTAAAAAAAAAACTAAAATGGGTCCCTGTTGAAATAATTCATACTCAACAACAGTACCAAATGAAAGAAATAAACCTTGTTGCTAAAAAATTACTGTATTTACTCTAATCTAAGCTGCACTATTTTCAGTATTAATGCTACTGAAAATTGGGTACAACTTAGAATCAAAGGATGGAGGAAATTGAGTTTTCACTCCTTTCAAAATAAAAAATGTAACCATCCATTCTGGGCACTTACATTGATGACTTATCCCATTCTGCTGTTTATCACCTGTATTCATCTATCCTAAATATCTATCTGCTCATATTCAGGAATTTTTTTGTATAGGCTTTCTTTAAATCATCTAAGCATCAAAGATATTGGTAAAAGTATCAAGACAAGTTCATTTTGACTCAAGTATGAAAAGGGAGGTAATTTAACTTGGAGAAAAAAAAAATAGAAACAGGGCAATGGCCACTGAAAATTTGACGCAGATGAAACAAACGTACATCAATGGTGTACACAAAATGATACAATTTTTGCTTGTAAATGTTCAACAGTCTTTAACCCCTTAACAGTTGGATAATTTTGAGGAAAACAATCCTAAAAGTGCCTATTTTTTTATTTAAGAAAATTATATAAAACTAAGTACATGTTCAATATATGTATTTATTTTATTTTTTAACTAATTTTTAGCTTGAAATATAAAATTTAATTTTTTGAGTAAAGCAAACATTTAGGGTTATAATCACTGAATGTTGGTTTTACAACAAAGAAAAAAAATTAAAGCATGTGTTTTTAACACTAAATGAAAATTTTATTACACTAATGTATAATATAAAGAAACAATGGTAATTTTTTCTTGTGTGATAAATTTCGAAGCCTAAGATGCAAAGGCCAACATCACAATCTGGACATTAGTACCGAGTTTCTTTTCTGCATCTCTCATTGTTTTCATCTCTTTTGGAACAACAAACTTTGCATTCTCTTGATGGTTGCTGCTTCTTATCAGTTGGAGATATCTGTATAATAAAATGTCTTTCAATCAAGCGGTTGGTGTTATTCTCCAAACTTGGCCGGCCTCTTTTTGAAGTGGCTTCTGATATAGAATACTTTTCAATAAATTCATCTACTATAGATAACGGAACATCAAATGTTATTTTTGCCTCCTTGTTTTTTCCGCGTCACTTGACCATGGTTCAAAATTACGCGGACCGTCGCCAAAAGCCCTCATGTTGCTAATCAGTGCGACGTTAATATTCTCTCACTCACTCACGCCTCCTTGTTTTTTGTAAATAAGGTACAAGTTCAGAATAGTTTGATCTAACAAATGAAAAAATATTTTTTTATACTACTTCTTACTTTGTTTTCGAGCAATAGAGTAACCTCCAATATTTTGGTCTACAATGTTTACTGCTCCCGTATTTTTGTTGTAGTCAGTGACAAAAATTACTAAAAGTAGAATCCAATTCACTTCCTGACTCTTACCCCATAATGTATACAATATTAAAAATATATATTTTTTATCAGGGAACGTAACCCCCATGTTTTCACAAAGAGCGTAACTAAGTACTTGACCTAAAATTACAAAAACATATTGCTAATATATATGTTTGATTGTGCTAACATCTAGTTAAAAAAAATAATTATCACTAAACACATTATAAATAATCTGGTGTATAGATTAAGAAGAAAAAAAACAATATTCTGTGCTTAAGAAATAGATTGTTTTGAGCTTTTTATGGCGAGTTATTTTTCAACACTCCAGCCCGGAAATATCACAGGCATGAGGAATAGAGAGGGAAATTTCACCTCGTGAATCTGACGGGAGCGAGAAGCAAGAGGTTAATTTGTTTACTTTCTTTAAAAAAAGTTGTATAACAAATGCATTTTGGATGGCTCAAAAGAGAACCTTGGGGGAATTGTCTATTTAAGTACAATGCCCTGCCCCCCCCCCTTCCAAAAAGGGTAGAGAATGGACTAAATTCATGTGACATCATAATCACATGATAATTTTAAACCACGTGTTTTTAGCCAATCAAATTCAAAAACACATGTGACGTCATAGTCACGATAAATTCAATTATCTATTTTCAGCAAATCAGTTCATGCACTTCGTTGTTGCCAAATTATGCTTTTTACAGAAAATGTTTTTTAAAAAAATTAATATTTGTCTCTTTATTTAAAAGTACATGTATAAAACAAGACTTTTTTTTAAATTTTAAATTCTTTTTGCAGAAATTTCTTTTTATAACTCTTGAGCATCTTTACCCAACTATGCAATTTGAAATTTTACCTAAGTTTTACAAATAGAATAAAAAGTACGAGCTAGTTTATTGTCCGTTTTGAATTCAATGTAGAACACGTGTTTATATTATGTGACCGTCATGAATTTAGTCCATTGGGGCGTGGCTTAGAATCTATGGCAGCTTAGATTCAAGTAAAATCGGTATCCAAATTCTTTAATACTGCATAAAGTATTTACTTGTGTAAATACTTTATTGCAATATTTCTGTTAACCATTGTAACTGTTACAAAGAGCAAACAAATGTAAATACTATGATAAATAACTAGTGATAACTGAAATATATATTATAGACAATGTGGTAATGTATAAAATATGTAAATGTGATCACCAAAAAACTACATGAGGAACAGGTTACCAGAAGTAACATCAAACCATGAAGCCATGAGATGTAAAATCACATTAACACTGAATTTTATAGAAATCCAAAGAGAAATATATAATCTTTGCAGAAAAAAGGTACATTTTGAAAACACATTTTGGATCACAATTGATATAGATATATTTCAGGATTTTCAGAACCAAAGTTAAACCATGATGCTCTGTAATAAAATTAATGGTCAGCATTGAATTTAAAGAAAATATGGGAATAATGTTTCAAGGTGCACTTAATCATAGTTTCAGAAAAAAGCTTCATATTAAAAAATTCAGATTTTTCCCCCATTTGAAACAGATGAGTACTAATCAGTCATATGCACCATAAGCCCAAAAATGGTGACATGCAAAAAGCATACCAAATTTTGGTTTCTCGTATAATGGAAAGAATTATCTTCACAGTATTACCAATCTGTTAATAGCAATTAGTTTGAATTTAGTGTCATTTTCTTTCTGTTATGCTTTAAACAGTATTTTTCTACAATGATAAAAACATTGAATTTGCCGATGAAGGAAGAAAAGCAATAATCTTTATTTTCAATGACAGGAAATGTCATAGCAATGTATCTATATGTAAAAAATGTATATATATAATTAGCAGAAAACTACATGAAGAAAGATTGTTTGAAGGAAAGTTAAAGAATCAAGCCATCATATACAACAAAAAATTGCATCAACACTGAGTTTTAAATTCAAAAGAAAATTGCTTTGATCTGCATTTAATCACATCCAGTATTGTTTGGCAGAAAACCTGACTTTTGAATATCGGTATCACATAATTATTGTATACTACAAAGACAAACAAGAAAAGGATAGTTCAGAAAATAAAATATGAAACTGACACTGAAATAAGAATTATAATATTAATTTAAATTAAAAGGTTTTAAAAACAGAAAAATTAAGCCCTAATTTTGATGAAATTGCCATAGACAGTTAAGAACAAACAAAACATATAACAAAAATCTTAAATATTGAAAATTAGAAAAGAAATAAAATAAACATTAATAAATATGAATTAATCTCACACATAGTAGAAATTATATTAATTCAAACCAAAAAGCTACTTTAAATAGATGAATTAAGATCTGATTTTGATGAAACTACCATAAACAGCTCAGAACAAAAAGAACATGTTAGAAAATCTCATACATAATTAAAAATTTTAACTTAAATCACAGCAATCTGTTGAATCCCACTCAGTTTGAGTATCATTTCCTTTTTTTTTAGGCTAGATTTTTCTGCAATTTTGCTACAATGATGAAAAGTGAAAGTTGCCAATAAAGGAAGGAAAACAATGAACTTTTTTCTTTTTCAATGAAAGGAAATGTCATAAGAACAGCTTTTTTTGACCAAATGGTCATGCTATGCAGATACATCCCTTTTGTTTGAAAGTACGAAGAAAAGGATTAAATATGTCGAATTAAGAACAATTCACATTTTAAGATATCAAAATTCGACCATAAACAAATCCATGTTGCTAATCCGAAAAAGGAAATTTTGAAAGAACATTTTTTGATTGTTTTTAAAAAAAACAATTGTAATTCTTCCACAAAGAATTATAAAAACTCATACAACCATAAATACATGCATTTGTAATAAAATATGCAACAATCTCTCCCCTAAACTGCTTGAAACATAAATTTTTGCAGAGCTAAACTTGACGTGTCACCAATTTGTAGGAAAATTGCTTAAAATTGAATTTTAAAATAATTTAAGGGGAATTTTGAAAAAATATCTTTGAGATAAAAACCTATAGTTTCTATGTGTCAAGTTTCATACATCTGAGTTGCTTAGTTTGGCCTAAACAGCTGAAACACACATTACTTTTATAAGTATGGATGTGTTTTGTAGAAAACAATTATGTAGGTTATAATAATGAGTAGCTCAAACTAAAGTGAAGTAAAACTTGTCCCGATTGTTGTTAAGTATTTTAGTGCGGAGTAGGTAATTCAAACTGAATTTTAAATTTTAATGGAAACTGCTGATATTGTGTGATTTGGTATCTTTTGTTGTGTGTAATGATGTACAGACTTAAAGCAAAGTTGGTTTGTGTGTGTGTGTTTATACTACTGATAATAACAGTAATTTTGGCATTGAAGACAAAAGTTGATAAAGATGTGAGCAAATCAGACTATGTTGTAATAATTGAAAGTTGCTTTTTGGTTAATTTAGTTTCTTGGAGTGTAATAATTTCCTCTTAAAGCCTATTTCTGAAAATTGATCTAGCTTTAACTCAATAGCTTCAGTACTCAGACTATTAATATTGCAACTGAATATATGAAGTTTTTTAGATAAGTTTTTGCTGGTTAAGACTGTAGCTTGTTTTTTGTACAGGGCCCCCTTTCTAAATCTTAAGTGTGTCCCAGATTATCCTGCATAATAGATTATGTAGTATTTAAATCAATCGTATACGTCTGGGCTATGATGGATAGTATGCAACTTCACTTGAGGTGAGAAACCATGAGGGCTGAAAACTGATTTGACCTCTATACTTGTTAGTCCAAGGAAGGCATTTTATTTTCCTTGTAGCACCTACTGAAAAGTTAATAGGAGTAATTCCTAATCTGATACCCTTCCTAGGGGTGGGCCACAGTAGCCTAGTGGTTAAGGTAACATACTCTTGGCTGTGGTGTGTCATGAGTTCGAGCCTAGCACCGCTGAAGACCCACCATTAGGAGGGGGCCAATGCATGTTAAATATGTTGAGGCTCAAACTTCCTTCTGTTGCTGTGGTGTAAAAGCTAGGAAAGGGGAGTGCCAGTTCAGGTGTCTTCCTCATTTACTTGATTTCCTTCCTCAGTAATTCGACAGCCAAGGGTAGGCATTAACCTTCTCAAGAAGAGCTTTCCTGGTCAGCCTTCTTCCTGCTAGTGTTCTCTAATTTTTAGTTTTCAAAACTAGATCTTTTTCTAGTCCATCAATTCATCTTAGATTTGGCCTGCTTTTTCTTTGTGTGTTGATTGGTTGGGCATTGAAGACTTTTAGTGATGCGGTCTTCGTCCATTTTGTCAATGTGGCCTGCACATTTAATTCTTTGTAATTTGATGAAGTTAACGATGTCAGATTCTTTTTTATGGGCATTAGAGTTCTAAATTTGACCTTTGCCTTGTGGTATTTTCTTGAATTCTTCCAAAAATAAATCTTAATCTTTCTTTCATAGATACCATTATGAATATAGTATAAAATTATGAGGCTTGTTGCCAAAAGTAGCTGAATTATGCGATGTTAATATGCATTCACTCGCCTTTTCTAGGGGTTACTGGATTCCCTAAAGGTTGTTTTATTATATAAATACATTTAAAAATTTACTTGGCTGTGGTAGATAAGTAATCATGATCTCAAAAGCTAATGGCTGTTATTATCAAGTCCTAGTGCCATGTAAAAGGGCCAGTGCATGTTAAATCTAAACTAAACTTGATGGCTCAGCAGCCCATCTCAGTATATGTGACCTTGTGTGTTGAGGTACATGAGCAGATGTCTCGATCAGGTGGTCAGTTTGAAGTGAAACCCTCAGTGTTTAGTCTACAAGTTATCCTGTTGTAGATATTTGGAGAGTGGGATTTCAACTAGTGTGTTGTCCTTATCACTTGACTGTGGTTCAGAATTGTAAAGTTTATCACCAAATAGCCCTAATGTAGCTTCAAAGCGGGATCTTAATAAATAAAATAAGCAATTCATTTGTATTGCCACTAAATGATGCCACAATTTAAGTTATTTGTTTTGCTAATATACTCCCATATTTTCATATAGAGGGGCTCAAATCTTAATAAAGGGCCAGCTATGTTAAATTGTAAATTTTGAACTGTTAACATATCATGTACAAAAGACGTGACAAAGCTAGCGAGGAATTTGTTCATTTAGTTCAGTTTAATTTTAATATTGTAGCTCATTGGAGCTTAACATGTTATTTTTATTTGTTTGCATCTTGAAAGGTAGAAGTTTTAGAATTGTCTTCTTTTAAAATTTTGGATTGACTTTTCATTATTTTTAAATTTAATAAATTTTTCATATGTAATACAAGGGCAGATCAAAAAGTAAGTTGCACTCCCAAATTATGGTAATTTATTTAATAACTATACAAAAGTGACACAGATATGACAGCATACAGTGTAAGTTCACTCTTCCACATAGTTCCCTAAAGACTCCAAACATTTTTTCAAACGGACAACAAACTTTTTGATTCTGGATGCATAGAAATCACCAGCATTATGTAACCACACTGAGATAGCTGCTCTCACCTCATGATTTTGGGATCGTTGTCCACCAAGGTCCTTTTTGAGCTTACCGAAAACATGGTGCTAAGTTGGGACCGAATGTAGGATGGTGCCATACCTCCCGTTTGAATCGCTGCAGCAGTTTGCACGTTTGGTGGGCCTTGTGATGTGTTGCATTATAATTCAGTAAAATCACACTGGTACTCATTTTTCCCCGGCGCTTCTCTGTAATTGCTTTACGCAACCAGTTCAATGTTTGACAGTATGAAGCAGAGTTGATTGCCGTTCCTTACAACATAAATTCCATGTGCACCAAACTCTACCTGTCAAAGAGCACAGTTCCCATAACCTTTCGTGCTGAAGGTTGGACTTTAATCTTCTTTCATTGTGGTGATGAGGTGTGCACCCATTCCATCGATGTTCTCTTTGTTTTTGGGGGGGGAGTAATAGATCCACATTTCATCCCCTTGATGATTCGTCACAGAAAATCGTTGCTCTCTGCAGAATACAGTTTTAAAAATTCCAGTGAGCATTGGAAATGTTGTTCCTTGTGATCATCAGTGAGATTACGTGGAACCCATCTTTGACACAGTTTATGAAATCCAACATCCTTGTGAACAATGGAGAACACACTGCCACACGAAAAAGAACAGCATACCATAAATTGAAGTGTAAAATTCTGCAAAAAAGTGCAATGAAAAGGATCGAATGAATAGACAAGTTCACTATTTTTTTAAAAAAGTTGTTTGCAAAACTTTTTCTTTTTGACAGCTACAGTTTAGATCTTTTTAAAAATAAATTGGAATTTTAGTCCATTTTACCATTAATGAAATGTATTGCAAACACAAATTTTCTCTTCCTTTCTGATAAGTTTCTTAATGTAAAAAAGATCAATGGGGACATTAGGTGCAGTGTTACCCCCTGTAAAAAAAAAGAATAAATAAATAAAAAGGGTAAAAAAAATTTCCTTACAATTACATAATCAACAGATTATCAAAAATTATGGATGCAATTTTAGTTATTCAAGGGGTGCACCAAAACAAGTTTTTGTCATTGAATTTAATAAATTAGTTTATTCATTTCTTTGTATTTATGTTTTCTAATTGTTTTTTATGAGTACATTTTTATTTATTCCAGAAAATGGAATGGTATAACAAAGATGACAGTTTTGTAAAATTATACCAGGAACTGATTTTAAATTTG
The DNA here is from genome assembly GCA_019973975.1 of Trichonephila clavata. Lineage (NCBI taxonomy): Eukaryota > Metazoa > Arthropoda > Arachnida > Araneae > Nephilidae > Trichonephila > Trichonephila clavata. Next base: position 28,983 of record BMAO01007502.1, on the reverse strand, counting down.
GTAACTGCTCATCCAGTTTACCTAAAACCAGTGCTTTATTTCATAATTTCAGTATTTGTCAAAGGTGAGTTTAACATTTGTTATTGAATAAAAAATTTGATTCTTATAAATTTTAATTTATTTTTTATCTGTAACTGAATTAATTTTAATATATATATATCTTTTTTTTTTGTTTCATAAAAAATTATATTGAAGTTATTGTAAATTTATTTCAATCTAATATGTATTCTATGAAAATTAAATTTCAAGCGTGTTTTAAATTATAGATTTTATTTGTGCTATTGGAGGCTGTATAGTATTTTTATATAAAATAATTGTAAGAATTTGTGACTGTATTCAGAGATTTTATTCTGTTATGAATATAATTCAAGAAATTTTTTTAAAAAGTGAGAAAAACAAATTTTTTTATCAAGTTAATGTATATATATATAATTTGTTAAATAAAATGAAATGCACAAAAAGATTTTGTAAAAGTTGTACTGAGTTTACTCTTTTTAGACATTTTTGGTGACATATACAAAAGGTGTAAAAAAAGCTTTACTGTTAATTTTATTTCAGAATTATAAACATTTTATATTGCTCAATGTTTTTTAAATGGATCATATTTGCTTCTTATCTTTACATGAATCCATCAAGTTAACTCTCCATATTATACAGTTTCTCTGATCTTGTGCTACCCCCATAGTCTGGATATTTTGTTTTGGTTTGTCTTATAAACCTATACTTATTATTCATTTTAAATTGTTTGGAACTTTTTCTGTGTTCCTAATTTTACACTGCATAAATACCACAAATAAGTGTTTATAGAGTAATTTCTTTTTCAGGGTTTTCCTTAACATTTAATAATTAATAGGTTGATTCAGTTTTAGCAAAAGAGGCTTGAAGTTATTTTTATTTGCCTTAACAATCTGCTAATATTCACTACCGAAAGTACAATTCACATTACTCTTTCTCTTTGTAACTAAATTTTTGTCAGTTTCTATCAATTTTTTTCTGTCGTATATCTATTTGTGTAATTGTTCCAATAAATAAGATTTTCATAGTTGGGAACAGATGTAGCATATGCTTGAATGTCAAAATTTTAGGTTTTAAATCACCACGTTAGTTTAAATGCCTCATATTTTTAGAATATATTTCACAATAGCAAAAATTAGGGAAAGGGGATGGAACTTTTCATCTGAACCCAAAGAGTTGATTTCTGACTGTTTTTCACATCATTTTATCGAAGTTATTCCCTCATTTCAACCTAAATATACCTAAGACATGTAATCTGGGTTTGAACCATGTACTTAATCCTTTTTATAATGGAATGTATTTGTTTGTGATGTTCTGCGGGGGGGCGGGGGGATCTTCCAACTGAGCTTTGAATTGTCAAGCCTAATTTTAGAAGGAAAAAAGTCGCACATTAAAAGTCCTATCCTCATAATTTTTGCCAGCATTTTAGATTTTAGTATAAGCGTTGTATTATAACATTCAAGTATATTCATCCTCTGATAATTCTTTCTCACCTTGATAGTCTGGAGTCAAATCTTTATGAAATAGGAACAAAAGTTGTGTAAAACCCTTAAAGATTATATAGTAGTAAAAATTAAGAGTATTCAGAATCACTATGCATGGGATTAACTGATTCATTAATTGAAAGTTGATTCATTAATCAACTTTCTCCTACCTCAAAATATTCCATTTTGCATGTCAGACTACATCTAGCTGTAAGGAAAAATTACTAAAGAAATGTTCCTTCTAAAAGGTTATATTTGACATGGCCCGGTTGCGAGATATTCATGGGAAATGCTTATGATTCGCCCATCTCAAAGAGGTTATAGAATATTGTGACAGGTAAAAACATACCATTGAATTTCCTCTGTAACACAATTTCATTTCATGATTTGTTTGCATGTTAGAGCAAAATGTCTTATCCTGGAAAAATTCTTAACAGATTCATCCTCTATTGCAAGCAGGCTCTAAATTTTTGTCCTTTAAGAATTCATATTGGGGAAAAAATGACAGTTGTTTTTGAAAATTGCTCTATGAACAAAAGGGGAATGGTTGTATTGATATATATATAGTGACCTATAGAGAGAATAATATTTGGTTATTGTTTATATCCAGCCTAACAGTAATTAACGCAGTTTAACTTTTCATATTAAAAAAAACGGTCTTCCTTTTCAAGGGTAGTTAAACTTGTCTTTAAAACTTTTAGAAGAATGAAACTGGGATTTATTTTCAAGTTTTCAATTTTTTTTAATAAATCATCAATTGAAATTTTTAAAAAAAATTGCACTGTATAATTTATTAAAATTTTTTATGGAATATGCATTCAACAGTTGAGAGTTTAATTTTAATAATAAGGATTATATGTATCAAAATATTTTTACTATTTTGATGGAATTTAAGAATGTAATGTGTGAAAGTCTCATAATATATGTGAAGCATTCTCCCCCTTTCCCATTAATAGTAGAAATGTACATTGTTCCTTAATTGTTATCTTATGATATATATGGAGCTTTGAAACTATCTTTACTTTCACTTCTATTGTAATCATTATTTTATATTGTGACAAATATATTAAATATCTCTTGGTTGAGATTTTAAGAGTGGATTTTATTGTAATATACTTTACGTAAAATGTTTTGTTAAACCAGCTATGTTTTCCAACTTGGAAGCTTTTACTTTTTATTATAGAGGAATAATTCGATTATTTAAGAATAGAAATTATTTTGATATTTGTGGATTATTGGTGGGTTGCATTTTGTATAGATTTGATATTAAAGTTGAATTCTGTATTTCATTATATTTCAATTTAGCTAAGAGTAACTTTTTATCAAATACTTTTCAGTTGGAGCTGATAAAAAAGTTGTTACAGATGAGGAGAGAAAAATGTGGCAGCATGCTCATTACCTCTGTAAGAGCATTACAGAATTAATACCTTTGTGAGTTTGGTTTTAATTCTTAAATATCTTTTGAAAGTTTAATTTAATTTGTAAAAAAAAAAATTATGTTAATGATTATTTTATCAATGTTTCAGGAATATTCAGAAATTAAACAAAATGTTTGTAAAAAGATAAAGAATAAAGAAAATTTTTCATTTTAGTATTATTGATTTCATTATCCATTCAATTTTCATACCAAGAAACATTAAATAAACATCTCTCTAGAAGTCTTTATATATATTTCCATGACAGTTGCCATTTCTTCTATGTTACAGTGAAACTTAAATTACTGTATGGTAATAAAGAAATGTTATGTTACAATCTCAAATATGTTGGTATATTCCAAGTATTGAGAATTTTACAATGAAAGGAAGATTAAACCAAACATTGAAATAAGGATAAATATTATGTTAGTATGTTCTTAAACTGGAAGAAAAATGTGACTCTTTTGTGAATTATCTAATTTTTCTCTTAAACATGAATTTTTATTTTAGATCACAACACATGTTTTATGTTGCACTTGTTGAAAAATTTCCTTATATGAACAAGCCATCATGTGTATTGTTACATTATGTGGAAAATATGTTAACTGTTTGCTCTTATTTATCAAATAAGAGGTATTTGATATTAGAATGTATTATCGAAAAAGTTATCCAGATAGATGTAAGTATATTTATAATTTATTCTCTATGTATGTTTTTATAAAAGTTTTAAATAATTTTTTCAATGTTACATTTTATAAGATTGAAGAATTTCTGAAATGTTTTATTATAGTACTTGTGAAAATTTTTAATGCATATTAAGAGTGAGAAGGTACTTAAATTACTCTTGTAGAACTTGTTATTTTACTAAATATTTCATTATTCTTTATATGAAATTTTATTAATTTTTCATTTACTTTGTTTTAAATCTTTCTTGCATAGATGATAAAAAAATTTTTTGCTGTGCATTTCTTTAATGTAAAAAAAGACATTTATTGATTATTTAAAACTGTTAGTTGAAAATATTTCTGTATATATACAAATGAATATACCATAATTGTTTAATTAATGTATTTAAATTGTTCTTGTTTTGTAATATATAGAATATAACTAATGGGATTTTGTTCAAAGAATCATAGTAATTTCAGTTCTTTTCTGTAAGCAAAATAAAGTAAAATTTTTAATGCTTTTACATATTTTATACAAACAATATTACTTCTTTTTATCTGTAGGTACTTTGCTCTAAAGATACAATAGAACAATTTGAAATGGAAAAAGAAGAAAGTTTGTTAATGGTAAGTAATTGTAATAAACCTAGTTTGAAAAATTAATTACATATGCTATACTTATATTATTTTCAGTGTAATTATATATAGTTTTTGTAAATCAAAGAAAATCTTAATTTAGTATTAAAGTTGTATCATAAAAGGTGTTTTCTGCATTCAATTAATTTCATTTGTTTTGTGCACATGATATATTTTTGCTGTAATGAATAAGTCAGTAGGTAAGCATCTTTATTTGAGGTTGTTTCAATTTTTGTAATTAATTTGAATCTTTTTTAGGGTGAAAAATTGGAAGATGAATCTAATTCTGAGGAGAAAATGGATCAAATGGCATTTCCTTTAGCTCATACTTTAGATATAATAATGAATTGTTTGTTTACTTATATTAAACAGGAATGTTTCTTACGTGGTATGTATCTTCACATTTTCATTCACTTTTTAAAATTGAAATTTAAAGTTACGAATCCCCCCCCCCCCCATTGATTTTGTTGATAAAAGAACTGATAAAAGAATGAGAGTTAAATTGTTTGTGTAAGATTAATAAGGTACTTTGTGGTTTAAAGTACACAAAATTTTTAATTTTTGTCGTTTAAATTTTAATTTAACTATACGATTTTGAAAATAGTGTATTTATAAGATTCTGCAAAATAATATTTTCTACTAGCAAAGTTACTGTTTTAAAAATTGTTAAATATTTATAGCTTTTGGAAACAAATTGCCTGGTCCCATCAGATTTATGCAAATTTGATAGTTTAGATATTTGATGGGGGGGGGGGATATTTATTCTTAATTTTGTCTTTCAAATTATATTAAGCTGATTTTCTTACAAAACCTTTACAGGTAAAAAATTTAAATTCTTCATTGGAAATATTATATTTATGTAAAATTGTACTTAGTTAATTAATGATAAACTGTAAAGGGAAATAATGTGTGCTGTGCAGTGAGGCACAATATCAGAGTTTGTCTAATTTATGGAAATATGTAGTTCAAATATTCAGTACTAGGTGTCAAATATGTAATGTTTTTGTATATAAAAGAATGCTATAAAACTTATTGCTAGGAATTTTTTGAATCTGTGTTTTTTATATGCATAAAACCGCATACTTTTGAGTTGTAAATAAACTTTATTTTAACCTTAAAACATAATTTTCTCATGGTCTTTTGTCACTAATATGTGCTTGTAGAATGGAATTTGTCTATGGTCTATTTAAAAAGTTCATTAACCTTTCAATGAGTATACAGATGTGCTGTTTCCATTCTTGTTAACTTACACGTTTAAAATTGTCTAAAAGCAGTTAATTTTCCCCTGTCCTTCCCTTTACAGTGAAATTAGTTAGTCTTCTTTAAAGTTTATTGTTAATTCCATGCAATATTTTACTTCATTTATAAAAGTTTACAATGCAGGGCCACTCTTATAAAAAATTTTTTTCATGTTTTTGATTTTTATTTTTTAATATATGTTGAGTTATTACTTAGGAAATGTTGATGAAATTTTTTCCAATAATGGCCCCAGTTTACAAAATGGAAAGGTATTTTTTTTGTATTTTCCAAGGATTATCTGATAGGTGAGGGAAGCAGATTCATTTAAGGATAGTGATAGTGGTGAAAATATTGAAGTAAACTATATTAATAGTCATATACTAATCTGAAAAATAATGATGTACACAAAATTATTGAAGTATACATTTTTGTAACGATAAAGATGAAAACAGAAGGAGGCATAAAGTAAAGTAGGTGAATAGTTCAGAAGTGGACAATTTGAGCTGTGCAATATTCTGCAATGTCAGAACATTTGCAAAAAATGTAAAAGATGAAATAAGATCTTTTTGAAAATAATAGGTTTGAATATGATTGCTGTGAAACCTTGAAGTACACAAATGTATATAATATGAAGGAATTTATTATCATTGATATGGTCTTTGCAAATAAGTCCATTATATTCCAAATAAAATATGGGGCAGAAATATATACTTTTGGGATGCAAAAATATTTTACATGTCCAATCTCGAAATTTATTGTGACTTGCAATCATGTGATCAGTTTAAAAATTCATGTAAAAACGTTACTATTATTTAAGTATTCCACTTTACAATTTTGTATATGAGAAGCTAAAATTTATTAGAACTTGGGGGGGGGATAAAAAAACAGTAGTTTTTACAAAATAAGAATAGGTTGGTTTGAGTAAGTGTATTTGATTTTCAAAAAGATAAGTCTTTTGTTTTATCTGTTCTTTTAAGAACAAAGTTGCCCTTATATCAGAGGTTCCAAAACTTTTTTGTCTCATAGACCCCTTGCCATGTTTTTCGGTTTGGGATAGACCCCTGCTTAATCAATATTGAATTTTTGCAAATTTATCAACTTAAATGTCTTTTTGACAGCTGGTACTACTACTCCAACTTTAAAAGAATAAAATTTCTAACTGTAATGAAGTATAGTGTTTAAAATTTAAAGAATGCATGTTAATTAATTAAATTAAAAGTTAATTAATAAATAAAACTTAAACTAACTAAACAACAAATGATTTTAATGGGAGGAATGAATCTCTAGCATTAGAATATCAAATTTTCAACATTTGGCGTCAATCTTGTCTGGTTTAACTTGAAATTTCCTCTGTTAGTGTCCAGTTTTTTCCCCTTTCAATTTGGAGATTGACAACTGCGCTGAAACTCCTTCACATTAGGAAAAGCAATGAAAAACTTCCACACAATATTCCTAAGTCGGGACAAATACCAGGTTTGACTCTTTAAAGCTAAGATTGCTGGCATCCCTTTCTAAACTTTTAAGATCCTCGTTAGTGCTAATTACGATCAGTTTTTATTGTAATGTGATTTTTTTCCCCCAATATAAGCATGTGAATTCATTGCCTACTGTGGTATTGCCTTAGTCAAAGCATTCTCAGACCTGGTTTCAAAATCTGAATAAAAGGCATTTAAATGTTGAACATAGGTTAATACGTTCTGACAGATTGTCTGTGACAAATTTAGAAAATTCGGGACCTCCAGTATTATGCTACTTCTTTAGCTTAACTCGGGAAAGAAAAGCTGAAATGGTTCTTGCTTTAATAAAATTTATGCTGTCACCTTTTAAATGCAAATTAACCTTATTAAATCTAGTAAATACATCTGTTAAAAAAGTTGAAATTTGGTTTCCACTTGATTATGACTTTTTTAAAATTAAAGTCACGGTCTAGTTTAATGTGAGCCACTATCATAGACCCCCACTTACACCTCGTGGACCCCCAAATTAATTTTTGGCTGACATAGACCCCTTGGAGGTTGTCATAGACCCCTGGGGGTCTATACAGACCACTTTGGGAATCATTGCCTTATATGAATGATTTGGCAAGCAATAACAGTAAGTCAACCACCATGTATTATAACTTTTAAAAAGTGGAGATGCCCTTATGCAACTTATTAAAGTTAATGAAAATTGTCAGAATAAATACAAAAATTTTATGTGCTGTTACATTTCCTGCATTTTAATTCTATTAGTCAGTTAGATGATTATATCCATTATATTTTTAGGTTATTCAAATAATTTTGTCCGTCTTTTACACACTTTAGCTTATTTCCTTAGAGGATAGAGAAGACATGCACACAGCACATGGAGCATTACATAACTGATTTTACAAGCTAAAAACTCTCAGATGGCTTGCAGCACCGTGTATTCATTTTAAATTTAATTTACAACATGTACCACAAATGACAAACTGTATACCTACCAATAATCCACCTAACTAAAGTTTTTTTTTAAAGTTAACATTAATTTTATGAAGGATACTCACATACTCAAGTAAAAATCAGATAACTGTCATATATTACACTATTTTTGTTCCTGCATAATACTTTTCCTTAAAAAGAAAAATGAATAGCAGCATTAAAGTAAGAAACTAATGATCAGTGTATAGAAAATGATCAGCATTTATGAAATGCTATGTAATCAACTGATATGCTTGTAAGATGGCATTCTGTTATGAAATTTTATCTGAAGTGTATGGATAATGAGAATCACAGTTACAAACTCAGCACTACTTTTTTATTTTTATGTTAGTCTTTTGTTTTCTAATTGTTTTTATGTTAAATCTTGCTTGATAAAGTAATTATTGTAACAAAGAAAAAATTACAACTGTATCATGTTATTTTGTTCACTAATAGCTAATAATCTTATTAAATTTGGGCTACTAATATGTATAATTGTTTTTCTAGCTTTTTATTAATTAAAATTTTTATTTGCTAAAGCCAAACTAAAAAAAGCTATTTTGTCATGAGAAATATGACCCAGACCAAAAATTATATTGTGGTGCTTGTTAAAAAAATAACATTAATGTGATATTAAATTTGTATAATTGTTGTAATCTTGTTTTCCTCATCATTGCAAATCTAAGTAATAAAAATGTAGTAAGCTTTTAATTTTTTCAGTTGCATGCTGTGCTCATATATAGTTTGATATTAATTTTTCTAATTCTTTTTAGAAATGGAGAATCTGAATTGGGAATCCACAAAGAAGGTTTATAAGGAACTATTAACTATATTTGACAAGATCATCCTACCAACTCAAGGTAGTTGCCATGTACAGTATCTTTTATTTTACATTTGTGGCCTTAAGCAAGAACTAAGTATTGGATTTCTTGACTTTTTATGGAAAAAAGTTCAAAATCCTAATGTTGCACCTGTGTTAAGACAAATATCTGCTTTTTATATTGGATCTTTTCTTTCCAGAACTAAATATGTTAACATAAGGTAAGTTTTTAGATCTTGAATAAGTGCAACCTTTAATGATTTAATATTCTGGATTTGAAAATAAAATTCAAAGTTTTTTTTTTACCTAGATATTTTTTTAGTTTAAAAAGTTCATTAATTCAAGTTTAATTCCTTTCATGTGTTTTGAAAATGTGGAACCTTTTTGAAATCACTTATTGAAAGTCTAAACGTGTTTTTAAAAATATATTAGAAATTACTGGGAATTTAATGGTAAGAGTAGAAATTATTAAATTTTGTTTTACATAATAAAAAAATCTTTATTAAGCTTTAAATCATTATCAAGCATATACAAAGCTGAACTGTTTGATAATTCCTATTTTAAGAGTTGATAAAATGTCTTTTAAAAGAATATTGATTCATTTACAGTAGAGGGAGAATATGGAATTAAGTATTTAAATTTTTATATATATATAACTGAAAAAGTTCTTTTTATATATAAATAATTTTGTTAAACTTGTGAAGGTGTGTGTATTTAAGAGTTTGTGGGACTAAATTTAATATTTTTTGTACGATGTTTATTTTTTCTTTGACTCAAATCTTGGTTTTTACTATAAATGCAACATCATAGCAAAAATTATTGCAATGTTCTTTTTATATTTTGTTTTTGTGTGTTTTTTTAATAAAAAAATGTGTATCTAGTCCTTATTAATGAGTGTTGTATCTGTGTTAAATTTTAAGACTGTCTTGAGTAAATTTTAAAAACAAATAAAGATTTCAGTGTATGAGTTTTTTATTCCATATATTATAATATAATTCTACTTGTTTAAAAGTAGATTTGTGTGTGTGATAATAGATTATAAAGAATTATCCTGCATGTATCTTCTCTTTTTTTTGTTTTTTGTACTTGGTAACTGTTGCTCCTTTATTTATAAAAGATCAATGAAATAGTTTTTTTTCTTTCCAGTATTTTGACTGGATGCTTGGATTTAATGTGTAATTGGATTCATCGTTACATTGAAGCACATACTTTTCAGGATGTGGAGGTTCATGGTACTTTCCATAGTGTATGCCAAACAGTTTTTTATGTTTTTTCTTTCAGAAACAAAGAATTGTTAGAAATGAAAGAAGGTAATAATCTTTTGTACAATTCTGGTGTACTAATTCATATCCAAATGAAAGTTGAAATCTTCTGTTAAAAATATTTTTGTCTTCAAACTAACAAAAATGAAAGCCTTTATCTTAAAAAAAGTGACATCATCAAACAGTGCCCTTTATAAATTTTGTATTAAAGGAAAATAATATATGAAGTTATTTTCAATTCTCATTTTTAGGTATTTAAATTAGAAATAAAAATATATTTTTAAAACAAACACACCACTTGGCTGTTCTTGTCATTTATATCTAGGAGCTGAAGATTGTGTGTTTAGATCATAGGTTCCCAACCTTTTTTGAACTGGCGCCCCCTTTTCTAGTAAATATTTCGATACCGCCCCCTCCCACTCTAGAGAAATAAGAGTGTACATAATACATGGTAAAAACAAGAGTTAAGTTTTAAAAAATCTCTTATTACTAATAGAAAATATTTTTTAATTAAATGTTTTTCTAAGCCTCATTTTTTTTTACTCGCGAATCTGAAATAGCTATTATTGCCACAAATATATTTAAATGTGTAATATTATATGTTTCAGTCATAGATAGGACATTAATGGAATTGAAATGCTACTGAATTTTTTATTCATTTAAAAGAGTGGAATAAAAGTTTTAGATTACCTGTTTTAAAGACAGGCAGGGGTTTTGAAGATATGAAGTAATTCATAATAAACTATTGCTGTCAAAATAAAGATAAATTGACAGTTTCAGTCTTTAAAGAATCACCCTTTAATTCCTGGTTAACATATTTATTTATGTTTCTTGGATAATATACGTAATGAAATGCATTGGATGAAACATTTTTCCTACTGCTCACATACAAAGACAACACGTGCACTACAGAAATTAAAATGCACTATATCATTCAATTTAATGTAGATCTGGGTGTAATGTAAGCTTTAAGTTTTTCATCCACTTCCCGAACTACCGAAATATGTGAATTTTCGTACATGTGATATAGAGAAATGATTTAAATACATACAATCAGCACAAAGAAAACAGTATTAAAGTTTACTTTTGTTAGTACATAATCAGCGCGTTTTTTTAGTCCTTTTTAGACTATATTTGGTTAATCTTCCCAAGTCCCTCCTTGCCATCTCAATGCCCCCTAATTTTCTCTGGGTCTTTTACTGCCCCCCTGAAAGCTTCAAATGCCCACGTTGAGAATCTATGGTTTAGATAAACTGCATTATGCCATTTGTTAGTTGCGGTTTAGTTAAAAGGCGCTATAAATTCAATTTTTTATTCCTCTGAAGATCCATTTCAAAATTCCTAGATTTATTGATAGTATGCAATTTTTAAAGCAATATGGGTTACAAGCCAATCATTATATATTTTTTAGTAAAATTTATGGTCATTACATTTGTTTCCATTTTATGCCTAAAATTTACGCTTTTCACTTTTTGTTATACTTTTGTACCTAAATTTTTTATTTCTATGCTTTTTCACCAAATTTCCATCTGCTGATTATATTCTCCCATACAGTTTGTATATGTGTTTTCTACTCACAATAACCAGAAAATAAGTAGACAAAAATGGTAGAACTTGCATCCAGCAAGTTTAAACAATTTATGAAGTTTGTGCTTCTTTTCAGATATCGTATTTTGTTAGCTATTGGTTTTAAACTGATTTGTAGTCCTATTTCCCCCCCCCCTTCCTTCACAACAACTTTCTGGAACTCATTCCCTTTTACACTTTGCACATGTTTGTATTCCTTATGCTTCATATTGCTGAATGACTCATTTTAGGCGATTGTTCTGTTAAGGTTCTATTTGAGATTCTATTGAAATTCTGATTGTTCTCAGTCAAAATATACTTTCAAATGTATATGTTCGAAGTAAATTACCAAGATAAAGAAAATCAATGAGGTGAAATGAACTTAGTTTTTTTTTTTTTTTTGTTTCACTTGGATTATATAATAAAAAATTCTAATAATGAAGTCATTTTAAAAAAATGCTGATGTAGCAGACCTAACAACAGTTGATTCCGATAATTTGAACAGTATTGAACTATTTTATTGATTTTCTTTCCCCTTTATTAATGCTTATATAGTAGTAAAAAAAATGTAGCATCTGTGATGGTAATTCCCAGAACATGAGTCATTCTGTGACTGTTTATTATTATTATTATTTACCTATTTTAAAATTTAATTTGTGTATGTAATGCTTCTTATAGATATATTCTAAAAGTAGAGTAATTTCTCTGTCTTTTTTATTTTTTATAAAAGTTTTATTTATTTTGCTTTGTTCCACATTATTTATATACATGCCTTTAAATTTACCTAAGAATGAGTTTTTATAAATTAAGTCAACAAATAATAGTTTTCTATAATTATCAAAATATCTTTATTAATGAGTGTTTGCATTTTATCTTTGCATTTTCAAATATTTATATGTTGAGTTTTTTAAAAATGTTCATGAGGTATTGCAAAAATTTGCTTGAAAAATAACATTCTTGAATTATTTTACGTTTAGTTTTTAAAATTAGTATACATTCATATACTATTTTATAATTGCCCATAGTACAGTGTTTCTCAAACTGTGCCCCTTCCCTCCCTAAAGGGGTGTGATAATCTTACAAGCATATCAAAAAGTCAAAAATAAAGGATTTAAAAAATTACAAATTTACTGAAAGGAAATGAAACAAAATATACATTCGAACATAATAAAATAAAATACACATTCGGACATAATAAAATAAAATACACACACTGATATACTTATAAATGTATCAGTACTGCATAATGTATGGGATAATTAATCTCACAATACTAAGAACAAGTTTAATAATTACTAAGAATTCACATAGGCTTTTCATGTACAAAATTTAATACTTATCTTGATAATTTGTACTGCTTATGATTAAAATCGTATTTTAGCTTTAATGTCAAAGTGCATTATTGTTGCTTTACATTGTTCTTGTGTCCCCACATGATGAAAATTATGATTGAAAACTAGGTGCAAAAATTGAAAGTTTAAAAAGTATTGCCATAATATGAACATAAAGCACTGCTAGTGTATTAATATTTAAGTGTTACATTTGTTTTTTGTGTATTGTTATGTAATTGTTTGTTAATATAGAGTACTAACTTTGATCCTGAAAGTTAGTATTGTAGCTATTTGTCTCATTTTAACTTAATTACAATTGATAGTGATATTTTATTTCAGGACACAAATATCTTCAAGGTCTGAATTTTGACAGAATGGTAGCATGTCGACTGAATCCATTAAGATTCTGTGATTGGAATGTAGTTCAGAACTTTGCCAGCATTGCTAGAAATAATCAAATAGCATATGTTTATCCTGTAATTGAAAAAAATACTAGAAACTTGTTTTATCTTCAATCAAATACTCAAGAGCACTGCGCAGGAGCAATGATTCCAATATTTTTTCCTTTTGATCCTTATATATTAAAAAGGTAATAATACACATTACTTTTGTTTTGATGTTTTTATTAAAGGTACTAAAATTTTTATTCTAAATCTGATTAAATTCATATTACAATTTTTTGATGTAGTTTTAAAATTACAAACTGATTTTCTCAGAAAAAATTTTTTAAAGTTATGTTAGTGCAAAACTCCTATCAATAACATATTTTCCATCATGGAAATCTGTGGAAATAAGTTGTGAAATACATTTTGCAATTTATAAGAGGAATCAATAAAAATGTTTCTAGGTATATTTGAAATTAGGGTTGGGGGGATATATTTTCACACACAATACTCAACAGTTGAATTTTGAATAAAAGAAGCTATTTTCTTTCATTTGCCAAAAAGAAGTATTTTGTTTGCTGTTCTGATGTCTTATTCCTTATGAACCATTGAGCATTGGGGGGGGGGGGGTATTACGTCTTGTGGATTTTTTCAGAAAACTAATAATTTTTCACTGTTTGACTTCCAATTGGGGCAGCATAGATGAGAACTTGTTGAGGATCAGAATGTAAATATAAAAAGGAATTGCTAAAACATTTATATGTGTATCATTTTAACCCCTTATTGATTGGATAATTTTGAAGAAAACTGTCCTAAAAGTGCCTATTTTTTTATTCAAGAAAATTATATAAAACTAAGTACATGTTCAATATATGTATTCATTTTTAATTTTTTAAGTAAAGGAAACATTTGATTATAATCACTGAATGTTGGCTTTTCAACAAAGAGGAAAATTTTTTAAAAACATGTGTTTTAAACATTAAAGGAATTTTATTACACTTCTGCATAATATAAATAAACTTTAGTAATTTTTTTTGTAAGATAAGTTTCAAAACATGAGATGCAAAGCCAAAATCACAAACTGGATAGTAGTACCGAGTTTCCTTTCTGCATCTCTTATTGTTTTCATCTCTTTTGGAACCACAAACTTTGCATTCTCTTGGTGGTTGCCCCTTCTTATCAGTTAGAGGTATATGTCTAGTAAAATGTCTTTTAATCAAACGGTGGGTGATTCTCCAAATTCGGCTGGCCTCTTTTTTCAGTGGTTTCCGATATAGAATACTTTTCAATAAGTTCATCTATTAAAGATGATCAAACATCAAATGTGCTTTTTTGCCTTCTTGTTTTTAATAAATAAGGTACTAGTTCAAAATAGTTTGATCTAACAAAAAAATATTTTCTTGTTTTTGAGCAATTCAGTTATCTCCAATTTATTGGTCTACAATATCTACTGCTCCAATATTTTTATTGTAGTCAGTGACAAAAAGTACAATCAGATTTACTTCCTGACTAACTGTATAATGTATACAATATTAAAAAATATATTTATTTTTTTATCAGTTTTTTTTCCAGAATTTTTACCAACGTGTTTTTTTGAAGAACGCAACAGGTACTTGACCTAAGATTAAAAAACCATATCGCTAATATATGTTTGTTGTGCTGACATTTATAGTTTAAAAAAATAAATAATGATCACTAAACACATTAAAAAAACCTGGTGCTGCCATCTGGTGTATAGATTAAGAAAAAAAACAATATTCCGTGCTTAAGAAGTAGATTGTTTCAAGCTTTTATGGCAAGTTACTTTTCAACAATCAAGCCTGGAAATATCACGGGCATGAGGAATAGAGAGAAAAATTTCACCCCGTGAATTTGACAGGAGCTAGAGGCAAGGGGTTAACGATATATTAATTAAAAAATATTAAATTTTATTCAGCTAAATTTTTTTAATATTTTATTTTAAAAAACTTTCAAACTTTTTTTAGAATATTGAATAAATGATAGAATAATTAAGTAAAAAAAAGTATTATGAGATTAATATTCTAAAATTTAATGTTGAATTACATTGTTTGACTTATAATTATTAAATTTTCTTAAAATTAAAAAGCTGATAATTTCACAAGTAAAAACTGGGGTCAAACAACTAGTAAATGTGTCTGCTAATAATTTCACCATTATCATATTGATACAAATATAAGTAAAACTTTATAAGAGAGGTATAAAGGAATTGTTGAGATGTTTTTGATATACAATTTTAAAACAAATAGATTAACCAAATTGTCATGGTTTCTCTTTGAAAGTTTGTTTGTGTAGAGAAGAATTATAATTGTTATATTTTCTTATAGATCTAAACACTGGATAGATTCTCAGTATAGAATTTACAATCATGCCAGCAAAGATGACACGGTAAGTTCTTAATGAAGTTTTTAAATTTTTGTTTCTTTATGAAATTTTTCAATCATTCATTCTTTTTGTATATATTATCTATTTGTTTCAACTTGAACTGACATATTTTTAAAAAAATACATCTAGGCAATTTTATGAAATGGTTTGTTAGTATTAAGTTTTATCTCAAATTTTTATATAACTTGGCAAAATGTAAAACAATCATCTTTAAAAAATTTTTGTTTAATTGTTGCATTAATATCGTGAATATTTTTGCTTTTAAGATAATTTTTTTCAAAATAAATACAACTGTAATGTTGAAAAGGCAGATTTCAAATATTTTCTTGCCCACATCATTCACAACAAAATTAAGTTCATGAGATACACATAAAATATATAGCTCACAGGGATTTACATTTATTTTTCTTTTCCTTCTTATTGAAATTATCACATTTCCAGTCTGATGTGTTTATCGTAATTGTGATTAACAATTCACTGGTAAAATAATTATACAATACTGTTCTAGTTGCATCCAAAACAGGCTATAAACCTAGGACTAAGTTTATAATAAAAACAATAGATGAAGCATCTATATTAATGATTCTTCCTTCTTTTCTCAATGACTCAATAGTCCGGAGTAGTCCTTGGCCTGCCCAAAAGCTTCATTCCAGGCTGTCCTGTTCATGGCCTGACTTCTCAGTTTCTAACATTACCGAAATGCCGATCCTTAACCGATTTCTAAGTTGATTTCCATAGGGCAGCTAACCAGGAGTACCAGTCCCCTGATATAATCTCCAGGGGCAGGGTTCCCAGCTATCGCCTTCTATCACATGCATAGGCTACGTTAGGACAATTCTTACTCTTTGGTCACCTCACGATGCTATCTATGATTCTGTCAACAAATAAAATTTGCTCAGAATGACTTAAATCTGACATACTACTTAAAATAATTGAAGAATATCTCTTGCTTTTTTCACCTCTAATCTTTAAATTTTCACTTTTATTGAATTAGCTCAAAACACAATTTCATTTCGGAAAGAATCTACTAGGTAATGAAGCATGTGACTTTTTTATTATTATTACAAATTCACTTGTAATTTCTTTTTAAAGCAAGTTTTTTATATCTACATTTGTGAGAAAAAGAAAAACCTGGAGTTGAATCTGAGCTTTGATGAGTGTGTTTTTTATGATCTGCCACCTCATGTGTTGTGTTTAAATGATCAGCTAATAGTTTCTGAAAATAATAGAAGTAGAGAAATTTTATTCAAAAAAAATTTCTGTATGTTGGAAGTTTATTTATAAGAAAAACAGCTCTAGATTGTGCCATTGTAACTTAAAAAGCTTGTTCATCTTAGAAAGATGTGAATTATCATGAACTAGATTGATTCTATAAGTTTACTGTGAAAAAAGCTTAAAGTGTAATTTCCACTAAAGATCTCTTTCAAAAAATGTGTATATCATAAGGTATGTCGCCAGGTTCCCTTAATTTCCTGGATGACAATTGAAGTTAAATGTTGTAAGTTTTCTTCATGAGTGCTAATTTTAAAATCTTTAATCCATCATTTTTTTTATTTGCTTTAAATTTGCATTTTATAATCTATATATATGATGGATAAAAGAGACTTGGGGCTTAAGAGGCGTTATAGATAAATATTTCCGTTTTCTCTTAACTTTTTGACACAGACTTGAAATTTGCTAGGCATGTTCCTTGTATGAAGTATAGATTCACTAAAATAAATTTTGATAATCGACTTCCAAAGGGGGTTACAGGGTAAAAAAGTTAAACTGTTAAACCCATGTACTTTTTTTTTTGATAGAGATCTGCTAAGAACGGATTTTACAAAAATCCAGTCCCATGGGGCTTGTGGGAAGTTACTGGGCATATAGATAAAAAAAATCTTGTTTTCGAGCTGCTAGACCTGAAGTAATGAAACCTCCTATGCATGTTTATTTTGTTGAGTTGAAATCTGCCAAGAATAGGTCTTACAAAAATCGATTTTTAACCCCTTAATTCCCACAGGTGTATATATATCTCTGTCAACCGATGCATAAGTGCCCTGGACATAAATATATATACACATATCTTTCTTAAATAGGATTTTTTTCTTTGGACTATTCCGAAGACTTTGGAATGCAGTAAAAGGATCTGGGAACTGTTTGTGAAGGCTTTACTTATTTCAAAGAAAAATTTGCTTATTTTTGCCTTTTCTCCCCCCCCCTCCCCCCACACACAATACACCTTACATGCTCTCTTGGGAAGGAGGCAGATTACTCAACTTTTAAATTAGTATTTTAGGGGTGGGGTTACAGGACTAATTGATAAAAAAATTTGTTTTTGAACTATTAGACTTAGATTTGAAATTTAGAAAGTATGTTCAGTTTATTGATTAGAGAGCCACTATAAATGGGTTTTGCGGAAATCCACTTTGGATATTTCTACTTCAATTATAGAAATTCAAGTCTCTGTGTTTTTCAATACAATTGAACTTTTAATGTTAGGACTTAATAATTATATATATATACAGTCAGATCATAATTTAACAAACCCCTGTTTAATGAATTTCCCGATTTAACAAATTTTTCTCTTTACCATAATAAAATGAAAAAAAAAAACCCAAGTTAACCAATTATCTCAACATCTGAAAAAAATTTTATTAGTTTGTCTTAGAAAAAATTAGACATTTTTTTCCCCAAATGATATCCTTTTTCTCCAGAACAGAAAAGATTTCTTTTGTAAGTAACAAATTTTTATGCCCAAGGGTGCAGAACATTATTAATTAGACGAGTCTTAAGTGTATCCTATCGGGTGAGTTAGGAAATTCCTTTATTATCTCATCCCACTCCTCAACTCTGGGATAATTTTAAGATTTTAATGATTGTCTCATTTGATGATGGACTGCTTAGCTGGGTAACTGAATTTGGAAAATGGAAATTGTTGATTTGTCAGAGCCAATGGATAGCGAGTCTGATGTAGAAATTGATCATGAAACTCCTATCAAAACTGTTACATTTTCTGAGACTTACCGCTGTTTGGAAACTTAAAAAACTTACCTTATGCAGCAGGATGTAAATGATACGGTATTTTCTTCTCTGCCAGAAAAAAAATAGTTGAATAGATGCAGTTGAAAAAAGCTCTTTCAAGTCAGGAATCAAAAGATTATCAAACAAATATTAGTCAGTATTTCAAAACTCCCATTTAACTATCATGGAAAAATTCGCTGATAGTATTTTTAGCTGTTGAATAAAAAGTGTGTAATTTATAACTGTTAAGTATTTTGTGTGTGTGTAGTTTATTGTAGAAATTCCAAAGGTAAATGCAAAAAAATTGTATTTTGTACGGACCCCAACACAACAAATAACCCTGATTTGACAAACAAATAACAGATGAATTCATTAAATCAGGGTCTGACTGTATATATATTGTAATAAAATATATATATAGAATAAAATATAAATATCCTATCTATCTTGTAAAATATAGTGAATGGAATTTATAACCCAGAACAAAAACCGAAACATTGGTAGAAAAAAGTCAGTTGGTCCAAATGGAAAAACTATTATGTTTTCTAAAGCTATCACTTAGGTTGTTGGAGTAGGATTAAGCTCGCTTTATAGGATCCCAATCTTCCCTTCAGTAGAAAATTTCTACATAGATATGCAAGTAAAATTGTAGAAGAAAACCAAGTTGAAAAATGACCAAAGCCTAAGAATAGCACATTGTTTCTAACAAACAATCTAAAAAGTGAATGTTGAAAAATTGTTCTAAGTTTTCAAAATTATACACACAATATACTCTTTGTAATCCACTATTTGTGTGGTGTGTGCGACTATATCAGGAGTGGCCTACCTTTTTGGGAAGAGTGCCACTATTTTATAAAAAATAATTATTCGTGCCACTTCCAACTTTTCCAATAAAAAGATGTAGAAAAATGAAAAAATGTTACTTATAAGCTTATTATGGGATTTTTACGCTAATGGCACATTTTTTAATGGGCAAGTCTATCTAGTCGAAATTTAAAAATAATATAATAAATAAGACAAAAGTACTAACTTAGGTTTTTGTTTTAAAAAACTTTTCAAAAGTTCAATCAATTAGATTAGGTACATAAAATAAAAATTATTAATTTAAATAATTTAATTCAAAATAATTATTAAATCCTCAGTATTTACTTAATGTGGCTTTTGAATTATTACTAATTTTACCAAGTCATCTATATTAGGATTAATTCTTACAGATGCCTACAAAATTAGGTTATTACAGATGCATATCAGCTAGTTTTGAGTGATATTTATTTTATTATGTTCACATAGCGGGAAACATTTATTCACAAACATATTTCGATCCAAATTTTGAGGTTTTTTGTCTGAGACAAACTCTCTTCAATAAAATTGTAAAAAATGGTAATTTATATTTTTAAAATTTTTCATTAAGTCTTCCCGTGCCACATTATGGCACGCATGCCACAGGTTGGCCACCCCTGGACTATATCATTAACTTAACTATAGCGCCATCTGTATGAGGATTATGTAATTAAAAGCAAATAAACTAATGAAACTGTTAATATCATGATAAACTATTGTTTCTATTTTTATAAAAATATATGAATAGAATTTGGTTAAGATATTCACATTGAAGCAATATTTATAAAACTTTTTGAAATTATATTTTTCTGATCTTGAAAGTTCTGAAACTAGATTGTTATTTCTTTGTACATTATTTAGAACTATATATATTATTTATATTAGTGAAGCAGCAGAGAGCTACCTGCAAGTCACTTATTTACTTTATTTGAAGGTGGGAGAGAGAAGGAACAGTTTTTATATATTTTTAGATTAAACACATCACTACTCTTCATTTTTTAAAAATGCTCTTTTTGTTGTGAAGTTTTGATTTTTACTTTAATGATTATAAATTTTTTTCATGAAATTTTTTTTTCCAATCATACTGTAAATTTGTGTGATAAATATGAGCAGGATGAAAAAAATAAATTTCTGTTTTTATATTTTTTCAACTGTCAAGCTTTTAATTATTTCACTTATAATTTTTTTTGTTTGTTTGATATTGATGATATTAATTTTTCATGCTAAACCACATTCATGTTTTTCTTATACATTTTTATTTTTGTAGGATCCCGATGAAGAGGAAGAAATGAATGTAGATGACGAAATGTTTTCCTATAGTGTATCTCCAGGATTTAGAAAGACTTATGTTCGAACATATACATAGCTGTTATGATTTAGATATTTATTTATTAAAGAAATTATTGCGTGATTTTTTGATTTTTTCTGGAGAAATTTCTTGCAATGAGTTAACAAACTTTCACTATGTGATGAATGATTTACATTTTCCTTGAACAATATGAAAAAATATAAATGAAGCATTTTAAACTAAACTATGATAATTTTACAATGTGACTCAGTCATGCTCAATAATAAGTTTCTGAGCAAACCTTTTTTACTCTCTTTTCATTTTCCATTTAAATATTTTCTGAAAATTTGCCTTGCATCTTTGGAAGTTTCACCTTGAGAACATAAGGATTGTGCTTAAGGGCAATCTCAATCACAGTACTTATTAAGGACATTTCACTGAAAATTTGTATACTCTTTCTTTATTTTTATGTAACTTTAAAATTTCAGAAATAGCTTGTAAAATTTTCTACTTACATATAAAATATATTTTACTTCTATGAATATTTTTCTTATTAATGGGATTTTTAACATTTGCCTTTAAAAATAAATTAGAAGTAAAAAAACCTTTTTAAAAACAAGCTTTTATTTAAATGCGCTAAAAAGAATAAAATAAACTTTTCCTGTAAAACTTTTTTTACTATCAACTTATAACGTCATTACACAAATTATATGAAACAAAAGCTCGTTGCGAGATTAAAGTATTCTTATTTACTTAGCTTGAAATTTTTACAAATTAAAATCAATCAGATTAATTTACTTGTTTATCTGCAGAGGTAAACTCGCGACAAGCTTTTATATCATATAAATTGTGTAAAGACGTTATCAGTTGATAGTAAAAAACGTTTTACAGAAAAAGTTTATTTTATTCTTTTTAGCGCATTTAAATAAAAGCTTGTTTTTAAAAAGGTTTTTTTACTTCTAATTTATTTTTTACTTTTTAGTTATCACTGGACAGGTTTCTCAGTCTGTTCATCTCATTCAACGCATCATTGTTGCTAGGTCGTTTTCCGGTTATTTTCGAACAGTCTAGCTAAATGAATTTGCGCAAAAAGGGTACTCGACGAAAAAACACAATTTTTTTCAAATCCGTAATTTTGAAGCTTTTTTTTTCAATCTTCGTACAGATCTTGGGCAATATTGTTCTACACACGAAAAAAAAGTTTTATGCGATAATCTTCATAAATAACGAAGTTATTAAATGTTAATTTAAAATTTTGAGTATTTTTTGAAAAATCGTAAAAAAAAGTTTTCGGCATTTTATTTTTTAAATGACTGATTCAAAAAGAGCAAAGCATAAGCTGTTTTAGTATGGAATGTCGATTCATTTAAACAAAAAAAAAATTCATGCGCAATAATTTAGACATTATTTTCATAAAAACGCATCGATTGTGACTCATTTAAAAAAAATCTTAAGAAATACAAATATTATTATTTTGTAAAAAACTTTATACCGTATCGGGACGAAATAAATGATCTTTCCGATTCTGTAATTATTTTTTTGTCTGGGTTTCATAGATTAAAGTCAGATAATTTTTTTAAAGAATTTCTACAATACTCCATCTCAGTTTAACTTAGCAGCGTTGAGAAAGGAATACAATGCACCAATCTACTTGAAAAATAGCTCTACTTCTTTGTTTTGAATTTAAATCGAAGAAAATAGATAGAAATTTGTAAAAAAAAATTGCATACGTTGTAGAAATTAGATTATTTTTACGTTGTAGAAACGTAATTATTTTTTAGACAAATAATTAATACAGTCAATAGCGCAACGTTATGAAGTTCCAGTTTGGCTGAAAACCGATTTTCGACGCCAACTTTTGTTATTGTTGTAACAATAACATTATTACAACAATGCAGACATATCAAAGTTGGTCTGCATTGTTGTAATAATGTTAATTATTTTTAAGGTTTTTAATTAATATACTCTTAATTAATTGCAATATTGGAATATAAATGACCAAAACATGCATTGTCATCCAAACTAAACGTGTATACAAAATTTCAGCTCAATAGGATGAAGATATCAGCTTCAAAATTGAGTTGCAAGATTCCACCCGAACAAATTACATACATACATACATTGTAAGTTAAATAAAAACTTGTAAAAATAAAAGGAACTTAACATCTATTGGTTGCTGGAAGTACATGTGTTTGAATTGCAGTGTTAAAGCTGGAATGAATAAATTACAGGATAAATTGTATGATACAATAAAAACTTTATTAATAAAAATATATATATATTGAATTAGAAAAATAATTAAACCCCAAGTATTAATGGTGCCTAATCAGCCCAGTTACCCCTATACTTCCCAAAGGAGTTAACCAAACATTAATCATAAGGGCTAGATTCAAATATAAAACTGTAAAATTTAAGTACAAAATTTCTGAACAACTCATCACAAATAGGACTTTGGTGAATACCCTCGCCACAGACTCCGAACACGCCACCTGAGAGGGATGAAAATCCACAAAGATGGAGTAAGAATGTACCTGCAAATGTAGGAACTGGCCCTCCTCCCCCAGACCACCTGTTTTGTCCTGCCTTTTGGGTGATCTTGTAGCGAATTAGTAATTGGCCTCAGGATGATCTGTATTTGGACAACTATCTGGACATTGCTCATGTGGTATATTGAACCTTCTGTCCTATATGAAAATAACTTTAATTTCCATAAACGCATTCATGAAAAATTAATCTTGAGGGGGGGGGGGTACCCTGACTTGGCTTCTTCATTATGCAAAAATTTTCAACAGCATAGCTTCTTAAATTGTAGTCAGAAGACATCATCATACACAAATTTTCTGGAGTCCATTAAACAATTTTGACATTCGCATTACATTTCCCAACTTTCCGATTTTATGCAAAAAGCTCATTTAATAAAAATTCTGCATGGTTAAGACTTTTCGTATTTGGTGAAACAACTTCACTAGTTAACATAAACAATAGTAAATTTATTTTTTTCTACTGTAAATTGAGAAAAATAAAAGAATAATTTATTTTGTACAATGGGAACACAAAGCTATTAATAGACTATTGACATTTGGAAAACCCATATTTTCGAAAATAAATGCACAAATATCGTAAATCTATTTTATTAGTAAATTATTTTTTCTTCCATTTGTAAATTGATGATTCATATACAAATAGCAAATTCACATAACTTGAGTGTCTAATGAAAATCAAGAGTTTTGATAAGCATTCTTATATAACATGAATGTATTATAATACATACAAACTACACTCTCTAATATGTCTTAAATTTTCTTCTATTATTTGCCTCATGAACGTAATCAAAATATTTTGAACACAGGTACCAGTCATAAAAATTTTATTGGAGTGAGTATTTTCATTAATAATTTGATCTCAATGAAATCATGCCAATATCAAACAAATCAAATTTAATTTCTTAAATATGACCAATAAATCTTAATGTTAAACATGATCCTGTGCTGTGAACTTTACACACAGTTATTTTGAAAAACAGATCATTTCATTTGGTGTTTCGACTTATAAATTTCACATGGGGGGACTCAGTGTAGCTGAATTTTTTGTTTCATCATTCGTTTGATTTTTTTTAAATGCATTATTGCCGTTTTCAAATATTCACGTTTTTTTTATGGTATTTTCGTTATTCTATTTTGAATGGGGGGCTTCTATGAATTTTTCCCCACTGTCGATATTTAGCGTTGTTTTACTTTTCGTTTGATTTGGATCTTTTTATTGAAATTAAACATTTTTTTAAATTGGATTTTTTTTATGTGTGGACTGAAAAAAATTAACTGCCGTGAAATTAAAATTGACAGGTAATGCTGAGAAACTAAATTACTCTGATTTTAAAAGCAATGGTAATAACTTCCACAACTTTGTTAAATTAATGAACACGTTTTGAATAGCAAACATGTATTTTTACACAATCTAGAAGCTTTCATTAGTATACTGAATTAGGGAGTATTATAATTTGTACGTTGCATCCAGGCTCTCGGCAGCTGAGTTTTTCCATATGGTACCTCGCATAAAGTCTACCAAATCTGATGGCAAGCTGGTTATATCAAGATTCACTGGTGTACTCGTAGTGTATTGAGGGAATGTGTTTTAGAATATCTGGAAGAAAACGATGAATTGCCCAGTGAATGCTCGCTCCCCAGGAGTGAAAATTGGCTGTGGGGCTTAGCTTCTTACAGATATAATAAAACATTTAAATAATTTAAATTTAAGATTGCAGAAGAAAAGTTGTATTTTTCCTACTCTAGTTGGTCATGTATCTTCTTTTGTGAACAAACATTTTTTTTTTTGTATGGATTTTGGAGAGAAAAAATTAATTTTCCCATTCATGCAGGAATTATCTGCCAAAGTTAGTAATGTTCCGAACTATGATAGATTTAAAAATTTAATATACATTTTGCAGGATTCTTTCAGGGCCATGTTTGAGGATTTTAAAGATGATAAAAAAAAAACCACTGAACTTTTCAACAATCCTTTTTCGATTTCTCTTCAAGACATTAATTGTTACCCACCTCAGGTACAAATTGAAATTATTGACCTACAACACCATATTACTCTGAAAAGCAAATATAAGGAAATTATTTTAACCGCAAAAATGTTCCGAATTACATCGAATTTTGGAAATTTGCGCCACCAAGCAATTTTCCAAATTTACATGATTTAGGGGTCAGATATTGTTGTAGGTTTGGATCAACATACGTTTGTGAAATATTTTCTGTTATGACGTAATTAAATCAAAATATGCTCAAAATTAACTGATATGCACCTGAAACACCTAATTTTGTTAGAATCTTCACGAATTAATCGAAATATAGATGATTTAGTAAAAAAACTACAAATTCAGAAACCACATTAAGAAAGAACTGACTGCTTAGTAGTCATTTAAAATTGTATGTTTCATGGTGCTTATTTATATTTTGTACCTAAGCTAGCTGATTGATCCTGCCAAAATTTATCAACAATAAAATATATAAGTTTATATGTAAAATATATGTTTTATTTGTTATACTATTTTTTTTTTTTTACATTTCACTATATAGGACTTGAATTTAAAAAATATGTTTTTGTTGTAAATAAGCCAATAAGTAACATTTTTTTTCACTTTTGTATGTATCTTTAGTTTGGTGGAGAAGTTGGAATTGGCACGCGTAACTTTTTTTTATCAGATTGTGGCACGCTTCCCAAAAAGGGTAATCCTCCCAAATTGGGATGGAACCGAGCCAAAATGTACTGTCACCTGTATGGTGCTCAAAGCTACAGTTAACGACAGAAGTACAACTAATCCTTTTTTTTTATACCTGTTAATTTATTTGCAAAACTCCTCGTACTCCACATTGCATAACATGAGGCTTACAGATGTAAGTGGAAACACAATTATATAATTTAAAACAAAATTAAAAGTACATTTATAAGATAAAAATATAAAATAAAAAGGAAGAGAGGAAATACAAAAATAACTAGTCCTTTGGCGCGAGGAATTTTGTGGGTTTCAAATCTGACTACGTGTGACAGGTGGCATTAGCGACAACAACTTTTACCTTCAAAACTTAGCGAAAATTTAAAACTCGTTTTGTTTTTATTTTTATCAGTATAACACAAATAAAAGCTCTATGCTTGTTACAAAAACTGCCCTAAATTATTCATTACATAAAGAAACCAATAATAAATTACCAAATAATATCCAAAATAATTTGATTAAATAATTATATGAAAGGAGTTTTTTATTATTTAAATCCATAAAACTGTTTGTTACTTACACATTATGCCATCAACCAATTTTGTTAAATCAAAAGACATCGCTAAATGTTATTGTTTCCTACATTCCCCAAAACAAATTCTCGAGCTTTCTTCTACCGTAGACAAATAAATTAGCGAAGACTTAGAAGAATTGAATACTTTATTTAATGTAAACATACACTTGTGTGTGTGTGTGTGTGTGTGTGTGTGGAATAAACGAAAGATCTACTATCTACACTATTCAGGTGGCCAGAAAGCTATTATTGCATTCAAAATCGCGAAGAAGGAGTATTCTTATGTAGCGATGCTGCATAAATTCGTATAAATACGAATCTAAATGCTGTTGTTCAGTTCCGCGTTGTTTCTTGTTTTGCTAAACCCCATAGTGTTTCGGGTTCTTATGTATTAGACCAGGGATTCTTAATCTTATTCCCCGTTGGGGCACATAGGACTAACAGGAAATCGCTGGCTGGGCGTATTTCAAAAGAAAAAAAAATTACAACGATTCTTAATATTCCTTTATTTTATTGCAATCTAAGCATCATAAACAATATCCTACATTGAAAAGGTAACAAAAAAAAAAATCAAAATAGTTACAATTTATGCGGTTTTGGGCATTGTAGATATTTCACTAATTTTTCAGTCAGGCATATAAGATGATATTCCCAATCTTATAGCATCTTCGAGATTGCTATCGTTAAATCGAGATCTGATTACTGATTTAATTGCGTTCATTGTTGAAAACAACGATTCACATAAATATGTGGAAACGAAACAGATGATTTTTAAAATGGGATATTTCTTGTCTTAGGCTAAATTCCAAATACTGCTGGCCACCGTAAATGCAACACCAAGAAAGACAAGAGATAGCACAACAAAATTTATTTTGTAGATAACATGTTGACCAAGTATCAAATGCTTAAATTTATAGACTTCTATGAAGTGTGGTTCCTGCCAGAATCAGTAGCCAGAGTATACGCCATTTTTGGAGATCACCGTGGCCACACGCCTCGGCATTGATTCAAAGAGACTTTGTATGTGTTCTTGGGGTACATCAGACCAAGCATCTTCTACGCGTGTTGCCAAAGTTGATCTGGTGTGGCAGCTGGGGGTGTAATCTGGGTCAATCGTTGAGCAACCATGGACCACATGTTTTCTATCGGCGAAAGATCCGGATAGCGAGCCGGCCAGGAAGCAATTCAATCTGGTGATTGATGAAGAACCTTTGGACAATGCGTGCCACGTGTGGTCACGCATTATCCTGTTGGAATATGGCTGTGGTCAAGCCCTGAAGGTAAGGAAGGACAACTGGCTCCAACACCTAGGAGATGTAGCGCTGGCTGTTTAAAGTACCGTCAATGCGTACTAGAGGAGTGCGAGAGTGATATCCGATACCGCCCATACCATAATACCCGGTGCAGGGCCAGTGTGGCGGTGCATAACGCAGCTGTTCAGCATCCTCTCTCCACGGTGTCTCCAAACTCGAATCCGACCATCGTGGTGTTGCAGACAGATGCGTGACTCGTCAGTAAAGGCAACTTCATTCCATTCTGCCACCCACATCATTCTTTCGTCGCACCATTGGCGCGGAGACGTCTGTGGTTCTGTGTCAAGGGTAGACCAAGCAATGGACGTCTTGCGGACAGACCACTGCTGCGCAGCAGACACTGAATGATGCGTTACAGACTCAATGGGCTGTGCTATGGTTCGTGATGTGACTGAGCGATCCGTCACTGCCATGCGCACAATATGCCTGTCCTCACGCGAAGTGGTGCACTGAGGTGGATGCGATTGACCACGTCAGTCTGTCGTACCCTCATGCATCCAATGGTCACATATCCGCAATACAGTTGTTTGGTTTCGTCCAACACGACTACCGATTTTCCTGAAAGATAATCTACAATCTCGGTAGGCCACCATCCTTCCTCTGTCGAACTCGGATACTTGATCAAAAGCTGATCGCTGTTTTCTACGACACATAACTGATCGTTTTTTGAAAAAAACTACAAGAAAAACACAATTGCCGAGCTTGAAATCGTCGAAATCTCCAAGCCTTAAATAGCGCTTTGAGGTGGCGCCACAGACGTGCGTGATGTGTGTCTGCGCTGAAATTCTAATCATTTGCATATCTCACCTCCGCTAATGCATGTTGTAAATTTCATGTTATTTGCGTGCTTCCTTCAGGGTGTTGCATTTACGGTGGCCAGCAGTGTATATTCTACACAAAAATCAAGCAGTTTCAAAAGTTAAATCGCTGAGAAAATTCTTAATGTGCAACAAATTGAACTCGAGGGTCTTCAACAACAATAACAACTAATAAGACAAAGCAGTATTGCCAGTACTAGTGATAACAAAACATTGTTGCGAGAACAATAATTTTACGGCATATATTTAATTCTAAAAGTATGATGAATCAC